>SJYV01006527.1:295162-432873 GCA_006410875.1 Neotragus pygmaeus | reverse complement strand
GAAGAAATAATGCTCTAGGTAATCTTTAACAGGAGGAAACAATTACCCGGGGGGTCTCTTGTGAGGACCAGGCAACTGGACTATAGGTTATCTGATAGGGAACAGGTTTTTTCCATGAGTCATGGCTCGCCTCTTAAATCAAAACAAAGGGTTGCTAATAATTTTTAACTTCTTCCCTTCATACTAATTACATTTCCCCCAAATTTTCTTTTGTATCAAAGCTATATCTTTTTCTACTTTTAGTCCATATTTATTGTTGATGTTCCTTTTATTTCAAGAGTTTTAATTCACATCTTCTTGCAAATATCTGGCGGTTATTGACTGTCCTAATTGGATCATTGACTATGCAATAAGCCCTTCAGGAAGAATGTCAGTTGGCTGACTTTGCTCTAGGATTCTCAACCTGCTAGCTAACTTGTTGTTTTGCTGGCATTTGGGGTAGTACAAGCTTAGCCATAGTTACTGAGAGTGGGGTTAAAAGGAACACTGTAGACTCTTCCCCGTTTACAGTGTTGTGCCTTTCCCTGTCATCTGTCCTTAAATACAGCATTTCTTTGTTTTGTTTTGCTTTTCCGCTAGAAATTAGAATTTTCAAAATTTTAGGGATGAAAGAAATGCAGTGCTTGGCTGTACAGGTAGTGTCTGGACTACCTATTACACAAAATGTCAGNGTCCTTAAATACAGCATTTCTTTGTTTTGTTTTGCTTTTCCGCTAGAAATTAGAATTTTCAAAATTTTAGGGATGAAAGAAATGCAGTGCTTGGCTGTACAGGTAGTGTCTGGACTACCTATTACACAAAATGTCAGACATTTGTCCCTCATTTCTCATAAATGAGAGTATACAAGTATTCTCATTTAGAAAGTTTTTCTTTTCTTGCAAAATTGATGCATTTGTGATGCTTTGTTTCCTTTGAAAAGTCGAAAAGAGAAGACTACATTTTTTTTAAATTAATACTAAAATTCAGGGTAACCTAAGCACTTAGTGATTTAATTTTCCCCAAATCTTAATAACAGCATTACTTGTTAATAACTATCACTTGTTTTATAGATTAACCAATTAAGACTTGAAGAAATTTCTTAAGTTGCATGAAATTTCAGGGTAAATGGCAGAATCAGTATTTGTATCCAAATTGCATACATTCTAAAGTAAATTTTATTTTTAACACTATGAAACCTCCATAAAAAGCAGATACTTTAAAAATGATTCCAAAGCTGATTCTAGCTAGAAGAGAATTGATGGGCTGCAGAGCAAATGAGAAAGAAATGGCAACCCACTCCAATATTCTTGCCTAGAGAATCCCAGGGATGGGGGAGCCTGGTGGGTTGCCATCTATGGGGTCGCACAGAGTCGGACACGACTGAAATGACTTAGCAGCAGCAGCAGCAGCAGAGTAAATGAGACTGAGTCATAATGATTTTTTTCTTGACGAGGCGGCATTTCATTCAGCCTTTAACCCGGAGCCTCCATTTTCTCCCTATCCTCCCTATTAAGCTGTGCTTTGGATATTTTGACTTATATTAGAATATAAAGTATAAACAAAAACTTTAGAAATTGCACTTTCCAGAGAAATTTGAATGATAATAAAGGAAGATTTTCAATGAAGCCCTAGTAATGTTTCAGGAGGTAGAAGAAGACACATTTTGGGCTCAAGTAAATTTCTGAATAACTATATAGATAGACATCTGTGCCTTCTACTGACAAGGTCATTTATAATGTTGAGAAAAAATGAAACAATATGGCATTACAAGGTAGCATCTCTTATTAGCAAGAAGAGAAGGAGGCAGAGAAAGATATACTTAGGATGCTGACTTAATAGGCCAGCTCTTAAGATTTGGCTCTCAGGGATGGGTCTGCATTATGCACAATGTTTTATCTAAAGCAGCTAGGAATGGGAAGAATGAGAGATGATTAAAAGCCAAATGGGGACCAGTGACTAACTTAGATAAGAGAGACAATATGGTATTCCTAAATTTGAGATAAGATTATGAGGAGTCTTACATTGAACTGTATTATACGACAATGGGATACTAATGTAATCTTTGCACTTGAAATTTACAGAGTTAGACCTATACTTGGAGAAATTGAATCTGATAGAAATATCTTCCTTATCTTCATCTGTATTTAGGTAGTTTAATTTGTTGACAAGGATATAAATGGAACTGAATGAACAATAGACTCCAGAGTCACTGTAGATAAGATGGTTATCATTTATTGCCCAGCCTGGATCACTTATAAGACTGGGAGGGGGACATTAGTGCAAAACACATAAAAAGAAAATCTCTCAAGTGCATTAGGATGTATATCATCCTACCTAGGATGAAGATGGAGAAATAGGGTAAGATAAAGCATATAAGGACTTGAATGAATATTTTAGGAAGACGTGGGAAAAGGGAAAGATACTGAGTCATTATAATAAAATCTTTGGCTTTTAGGACTTCCCTGGTGGCTCAGAGGTTAAAGTGTTTGCCTGGAATGCAGGAGACCAGGGTTCAATCCCTGGGTCAGGAAGATCCCCTGGAGAAGGAAATGGCAACATACTCCAGTATTCTTGCCTGGAGAATCCCATGGAGGGAGGAGCCTGGTAGGGTGCAGTCCATGGGGTCGCAAAGAGTTGGACACGACTGAGCGACTTCACTTTCACTGTGGCTTTTAACTTCATATTCCAAGTCTTTAATGGACTCAAAAATAACATTTTTTTCTAATGTAGATCATTTTAATCTGCAAAGCTCTTACTCAAAAAAAGTGAGAGTGTGCTCCTGTGAATCTATATATCCAAGGATATTAAATAGCAATATTTTTGATGATTTAAAAATTTTACTTTAATTTGTTTAGAGAAATATATTTAATTTTACTCCTTTTATAACCAGAGAAAACAATACACTCTGAATTTATCTTACGTATCTAAGTGCTCAAAATGTATGCTGAAAATTATTTAGTAACGTAGGATACCATAAAACCTGTGAGATGCAAATGCAGTATTTTGTTGAAAGAATCATTTAGTCCTTTGATAGACAAACTGTGTTCAAATTAAGCAGGGTGAACTCACCCATCAAGTCCACCAATGGGCACAGCAGCTTAAGCCTACAATAATTTTGGAGGCCTAAGAAATAATTCCTTTAAAAATCTTATTTCAAACAATAAACTTTTAGAGCATGAAAAATGTTTGAAGTATTTAATAACATAATTGTTCTTATGTCAATCAATATAATCAATAAATACAATTTTTGATAATTATTATGGAGAAAAAAGTCCCACAAAAGCAGAATGAGTGAGGCCTACAAAAATCATTAAGTCTAAGGAAAGTGGAAAAAAAGAAAAGAAATCCTATTTCCTAAAGAAATGCTCTTTAAAAACCCTGAAGTATAGTGTTGGAATACATTTTTTCAGCATTACTTAAGATTTCATCTTCTAATTTGAGTGTCTGGAACAAAGGTAGCATATTTTCTTGGGAGTTGAAAAATCTCTAAAGAGGCTTTTCCTCAGATATCCTTGTTATGTGTTTTGTGGAGAAAACTACTTTTGTTTCCTAATGTCTTTTTCATCAATTATAGTAAAAAGTCCTCATAGGAACTATTGAGGATGTTTCCTTAGGGAAAGGTTGAGGAGATGCCTGAGCTGGAAGCATTAGCCAGCCTCTCAGACAGAAACAAGGATGTGTGCTGTGCTGTCACTCCAGTTATGTCCAACTCTTTGTGACCCTGTGGACCATAGTCCACCAGGCTCTTCTGTCCATTTTGTTCTCTAGGCAAGAATACTGGAGAAGGTGGCCATGCCCCCCTCCAGGGTATCTTCCCAACCCAGGGACTGAACTCAGGTCTCTTACGTCTCTGACACTGGCAGGTGGATTCTTTACCAGTAGTGCCACCTGGGAAGCCCAGAAACAAGGATAAAGGGAGCATTTGATTGTAACTCAGGTTCACAACGGAACTAGGTGGGACCTCAGCTTCACATGGCCAACCTTCCTTTCATTTAGGACCAAATTTCAGGTGACCATTGGGGTTTCTCAGGCGGCACTAGTGTTAAAGAACCTGCCTGTCAATGAAGGAGACATAAGAGATGTGGGTTCAATCCCTGGGTCAGGAAGATCTCCTGGAGAAGGGCATGACAACTCACTCCAGCATTCTTGCCTGGAAAATCCCTTGGAGAGGTGGGCTGCAGTTATGGGGTCACAAAGAGTCAGACACAACTGAAGTGATTTAGAACACATAGCGTTCAGCTGGCTATTAGGACTACTTTGCATATTTCTGTGTAAAGTAAACAAATGTCATTACTTCAGCATCCAAATCTTTGCTCAATTGGTGAAGGCAAGTATTACACATAAGGAATAAGACTAAACATATGCCCTTGTTACATGAACACTTTAATAGGATGCTACCATTTTCTAAAAGATATACATATGGTATATACCATTTTTACCTATAACTACTTGCATCATTATTAATACAATGATGATACCAGTGAAAAAATAATTTAAAACGGCATATATGGGGTAGCACATTATTCGAATGTGTTGCTGCCTGAAGCTCAGCTTCTTTGTGCACCAATGCAGAATCAAATCTCAGAGACAGAGTTTTGGGTGAAGTAGAAAAGGATAGCTTTATTGCTTTGCCAGGCAAAGGGGGAAACAGCAAGCTCGTGCCCTCAAAATCATGTATCCCCACTTGGGAAAGATGTAAGCTTTATAGTAAAAGAAGGTGTGATCAGCTCATGGACATTCTTCTAATTGTTTGTTGGTGAGGCAAGAGGAGTCAACATTGTCAACCTTTAGGTTTAACTGGTCTGGTATCTACATACTCGTAGCCAGCATATCATAATTTCTCCCACCTGGACGCAGCTTCAGATGTTGTTGTGTGTATCTGTGGATGGGGAAACAGGACCTTGTCCCAAGGTTAGAGACTGGATCACTGGGTTTGAAAACATGATGACCTTAAGAGTAGTGTTTGTGATGCTTTGAGAAGAGTAGTATAGTTGGATTAGATTGAGGAAATTTTGTCGAGAAAGTGAATGTAAAGCATCATGTCAAAAAACATTGATGCGAACCAGACAGTGTAAAAGGAAGTATGCTTGGAGCAGAGTTGTTTTTCTTCTTTTCTTCCTCCTTTCCTTTCTCTTATTTATTTATTTATTTTTTAAACAGGAGCTTCTAGATTATCTTTGTATGCCCACAGAAATGACATCGGAGGGAGAGAGAGGCTGACAATGTAAAAAAATTAAAGATCAAATTTCTCATCAATGTAATGGATGGGGAAAAGGAAGGATTCCAATTCAGCACTGACGGATAATAGGGCACTTTATTTCCAGTAATAGGTAAGACAGTAGAGCATGTGATGTGAACTGATTGATCATTTTGCTAGGGGAACAATAAGGAACTTCTGTTGTAGATATTTGCAAAAGTAAATGACTTTACTTGAAGAAGAGAATTTCTAACCAGTCAACACAGAACAGTAGAAGAACAAAGTCAGCTAGGAAAGATTAGAACCTGCTTTTACTTGACCATCTCTTGAAGGACATTTGGAGTCTTCTGACATACTAGTTTTTAAAGATATCATTCATTTGCATGATGGTAATCGTGTAGCACATTTCCCTATCTGATTTACTGATCATGGATAAAATAGCTTTTTTGGTACGGTGGTGGTTAATTGCCCAGTCTTGTCTGACTCTTGCAACCCCATGGACTATAGCCTGTCAGGCTCCTTTGTCCAGGCAACTGGAGTGGTTTGCATTTCCTTCCCAACCCAGGAATCAAACCTAGGTCTCCTGCATTGCAAGCAGATTCATTACTGACTGAGCAACAAGGGAAGGCCCGTTTTTGGTATAGATATGCCATATTTGTAGATGTACCTAAAACCTCTAAAACTTTGTCAAAAATTTTATTAATTCCTTAAAATAGGTGTTACAAATAATTTCCCCATTTATTTACCAATCTCAGAATTCTATAATTTAATTTTAGGACTCATACTATTGGAATGTCTGTATTCCTATAAAAGGCTAACTGCTTATTCCCACCATCTCCTTGTATGACCACTTCTCTGATTATACCAACCCTATGGACTGTTTTCCTGAAATGCTTTAGCTGTACGTTATAATGTCTTTTTGATTGTATATGGTCTGTCCTGATACTCAACTAATCAGATAAATTTCTTAATGAATATTAAACATTTTAAGGCCAAAGAGCTGGCCGGTTACTAATTTTTAACTCTCTCCTTAGTTGCTAGTCCAGTGTTTTCAAGTTTTAGCAAGTGTTCAATAAATGCTTGTTGAAAAACAGAAATGAAATATATTTCTAAAACTTAAGAATTCCTATTTTGTTGACACATATCTTTTTAAGAATGTTTTTGAACAGATGGTCTACATATGGTTAAAAAAAAATCAATTAGTATAAATGTGAAAGTCGTGGCAAAAGATCTTTTTGCCCACTAACCTCCTGCAGGCCTGATTCTCTCCCTAGAGCCATTCCTGGTTCCATTTTCTGTATATCCCTGCTGGTGAGGTTCATCTCACTTTGCAGTATTCTGAGTTGGCAGATGGGGTATGTGTACAGACTGGGACAAGTTCTCTTTGAGTTGAGAGACTGGTTTATTTTTTAGCTACTGTGAAATAATTAAAAATGAATGGATACAGTTGAATTGTAGGGAGCATATTTATTATTTGGAGTAGTTATAAAAAAATTCCTTGAAATTAAAAATCATACCTTGAACAGGTCGATTAGTCAGATTTAATTTTTCTTTCACTCTCTTATATTGGTGTAAATATTTTCATGTCTTATGCATAACCAAAAAGTATATTAAACTGTCAAAACATAAATGATTTCCTTTTGGCCACCATGGCTTGAGGGATTTATTTCAAGTCTGTTGTGTTACTATTTGCCCCTAGGATGTGTAATCTATATTTTAGGGGAATGTGGCTTACTGCAAGACACCTGTATTATTTATGTGTGATTAATATTTGTGTTATGGTGAATGAGGTCTTTTGGCTTTACTTTTCTCTTATAGTGACTTAATCATTTCTCACAAGAATGTAGTCATTGTAATAAAACATTCCACATACTAGTTTGTTTTTCAGCAGTGACAAATGCAATTGTGATAAAATGTGAATTTTCAGTTATTAAATATGGCATCATGAATGTAATTTACTGGGCTACATCTATAAGATGCTGCTGTATGGTACCTCTGAAGCTGAAACCAAAGCAATCCTTGTTTGTATAAATTTAAATATAAACAGTATTGAACAGCATCTTTAAATCACAGTGCTTAGGCCAGCAGACCTAGTTTTGTGTTTTCTGAAATAAATCTGTTAAGTGTACAATTAGTTGGTTATATGGATGCCTATTAAAATGGTCTCATTGTAATTTGCAAATTTGCAACAAATGATGAAGATCTTTGATCATCCCTGACAGATAATATCATGTGCCAAATTAGGACATATTTCAAAGTTCCTTTCTGTGGATCATAAGCTATGACATTTTCCACAACTTTCCTTTAGTAAAAGCATGTATGAAGAGTGAGAAATTGTATCAGTTCCAAAATCTACATGACTAAAATTCAATTAGGTATTAATGTTACCTTCCAGAATCATCTTCTTTCACAACTGTACAGTAAAACATATTGCTCTTAACAGCTATTACTCAGATTTGGTAGCATATTTAAATATGAAAGGAATTCATCTTAAAATGTCCATAATAATTCTTTTGATCATATTTTGATAGCTTTGCCAAATGACCAGAAAGGAGCTATAAATACAAAAACTGATGTATATATTGTGAGCTTCCTCTTGCAAATACATAAGAATTTGTGTGTGTGTGTGTGTGTGTGTTGCTGTTGTTCATTGCCATATTACTTAAAATTTGAAAAAATACAAATAGCTCTGGAACATAGTACTTTTTTGTCTTTGTATATAATCCATTATTAGAGCTATAGCCTGGTTTTTATGCTGTAATATTGCAAGTGGTAAATATTTGGAGAAAAAGCCCTCTGACTGTATTTTGGAGAAGAAATTGGAATATGTCTAATGAAGATGTGAGAGAGGAATCTTCCATGTAAATATTGGAACTGTGACATATTAAATACCTTTCAGGTATACATTAAAATTGTAAAAGTGCTCAAACTTATTGAGCTTCCAGAGAAAGTCATCAAGAGTATTAAAGAATGATGTTGATAATTACACTAAATTCAGCCAGGATACGGTGGACAAGGGCTTTAAAACTTCAGAAACATCAATTAAAGCCCAAGTTGTGTGCAATAAGCATCAAAAATTGATAAAAACTCAAATTTAGGTTTTTAGATTTAGTGTTTAAATCAATCAACTGCAAACAAGATTTAATTAAAGAATATTATTTCAAAGTGTAATTACCTACTGGGATTAGAATGAACCTCTATTGCCCATAATGTTCTCCTACTGTGATCCCACACTGAAAAATGTTGAGTTTTAGATTAATATGCATCTTGTAAGTACAAGTCCTAATCTCAATCTTAAAGGACATTTAAAACACACTTGGAACCTTCTATGCAATCAAGCCCAGTGTGACTACTCTGTCCACCATGCTAAATTTGTGATTACATTTTTTATGTGCATGATTTAAATCGCTTTAGCAGCAGTCCAGGGAGCATTTTACCCTGCATATTAATTACACAAAGGCTTTGTCATGTGAGGGTCTCAGTGGTCATGGTCTGTAATCCAGCTCATTTGAACTGTGAGTACAGTTTTTGAGCATGCTGTGCACATCAAGCCCAGTTTTAAAGCTAGAATAGGCTGAGATGGTTAACAGGTATGGTTCCTGCTTAAGGAATGAATGCCATTTATTTAGTGACATCTGCAAACTAATTGCTTAAAAATCTGAAAGTGAATATGTGTGCTCAGAAGGCTGCTATTATTAATACATAAGAAAGGAGACTCCGTGTCACAGCATTCCAGTTCTTATTGTCTTAAGCTAGTGTTTTACAAATGATCGTATGAATCCTTTATAAAATTCTTCATATTTCAACAATGGGCTTTTTCTGTCATTAAATTTTAATAATTTTGTCATCATCAATATATTTTCAGATTTGAGACCATTTAAATATTATTATGATTTAAGAGGAATTAAATGTATTTTTCAATATATTTATCAACAAGCAGAACATAAAGTGAAAGATCATAAAAGAAATCATATCATTTCAACATAATAATTTGTAAATATTCAGGACTTTCTGATATATTGCTTTACTATAACAGTTTGGTCCTAAAGATCAGAAAATTAATATTTTGGGGGTTTCCCATTTTAGGAGTTTAATCATATAATGTTAGTGTACTGTGTGCCTACATCCTAAGTCACTCCAGTCGTGTCTGACTGTTTGCAATGCTATGGACTGTAGCCTGCGAGGCTCCTCTGTCTATGGGATGCTCCAGGCAAGAATACTGGATTGAGTTGCCACGCCCTCCCCCAGGGGATCTTCCTGTCGCAGGGATCGGTCCCTTGTCTCCTGCAGCCCCCATACTGCAGCTGGATTAGTTACTGTTGAACCACTGGGAAAGCCCAGTATACTGTATATTACTAGTTAAAAACAAATATGGGGGCTCATATCTGATATGACACTGGAGGTTTGATGTCATGGAAGTCAGCACTGAATTTTAAACATGAAAAAGAATCACAGTGATTTGAGTGAATGCCACATATAGATCCCCAGGACCCATGCCAGACTTAAAGAATCAAAACCAATAAAGGGGCATTTGTATATGCATGTGTTTTCTGAAAAAAAAAAAAAATACTGAAAATTCAGAACCACTTATGATCAGTTGAGAAAATTAATAAAAAATAACTATAATCTCTGTCCAAACAAGTGTAATGACAAATGTAGAAAAGATTTTACAATAAAAAAATGACAAATGCCTCAAGATTCTCTTTGCTAGGAAACTCCACTGAATCTCTGTCAACTAATGATGTAGCAAGCATTCTTTTAATTGACACAGTAAAGAATTTGCTTGCAATATGGGAGAACTGGATTTGATCTTTGGACCAGGAAGTTTCCCTGGAGAAGGGAATGCTGCTTACTCCAGGATCCTTGCCTGGAGAATTCCATGGACAGAAGCTACAGCCCATGGGGTTCTAAAGAGTTGGACAAGAATGAGCAACTAACACTTTTGATATGTTATCACACTTTCCAGGGAGAATGAGGGAAGTACAATATTTTAGAATATTAAATTACATCTTAAAAATATAAGATATAGACTTAGTCAGACAAACTGAAATACTTTATAAAGCCTAAGTGGAAATAAAATAAGAATGATACCATTGTTTTTAAGTTTTTAAATGTATAGCCTATCATGACCACAAATATTTGAAGGAAAATGAACCATCTTCAGAAAGAATGATCATTTCTGCTTAAAAAAAATGTTTTCTGTGATTTATGTGTACATTTTTCTATCCAAAGCAATTTGCCTTTTATTTATTAGTCTCAAAACCTAAGTTGTAGCTAAACTATTTGAAATTCTTGCAGGAATTCCTGAGAAAGTTCAACTCACTCAAATTTCAATCAAGATGTTTTTTAAAAGTACATTTGTGTACAAGATAATGTAAATGGTACTTGAGAGAAAGATAGCTAAACTATGATCTGTGTTTTAGGAACTCAGAATCTATTGCNAAAAAAAAAAAAAAAATACTGAAAATTCAGAACCACTTATGATCAGTTGAGAAAATTAATAAAAAATAACTATAATCTCTGTCCAAACAAGTGTAATGACAAATGTAGAAAAGATTTTACAATAAAAAAATGACAAATGCCTCAAGATTCTCTTTGCTAGGAAACTCCACTGAATCTCTGTCAACTAATGATGTAGCAAGCATTCTTTTAATTGACACAGTAAAGAATTTGCTTGCAATATGGGAGAACTGGATTTGATCTTTGGACCAGGAAGTTTCCCTGGAGAAGGGAATGCTGCTTACTCCAGGATCCTTGCCTGGAGAATTCCATGGACAGAAGCTACAGCCCATGGGGTTCTAAAGAGTTGGACAAGAATGAGCAACTAACACTTTTGATATGTTATCACACTTTCCAGGGAGAATGAGGGAAGTACAATATTTTAGAATATTAAATTACATCTTAAAAATATAAGATATAGACTTAGTCAGACAAACTGAAATACTTTATAAAGCCTAAGTGGAAATAAAATAAGAATGATACCATTGTTTTTAAGTTTTTAAATGTATAGCCTATCATGACCACAAATATTTGAAGGAAAATGAACCATCTTCAGAAAGAATGATCATTTCTGCTTAAAAAAAATGTTTTCTGTGATTTATGTGTACATTTTTCTATCCAAAGCAATTTGCCTTTTATTTATTAGTCTCAAAACCTAAGTTGTAGCTAAACTATTTGAAATTCTTGCAGGAATTCCTGAGAAAGTTCAACTCACTCAAATTTCAATCAAGATATTTTTTAAAAGTACATTTGTGTACAAGATAATGTAAATGGTACTTGAGAGAAAGATAGCTAAACTATGATCTGTGTTTTAGGAACTCAGAATCTATTGCAGATGATAACAAATAAATAGATAAATAAATAAAAAATTAAAATGTAGTATGACATGAACTTTATAAAAATACAAAACTTTATTTTCAGAAACTTTCAGTCTTCTGTTGTCAGATTCATTTTTTTTTATTTTATGTGTTTTGTAAATAAATGATTTCCCACATTATTTAAAACAATTATTTTGGGGAAAAGTAGAGAAAACACAATATTAACATTTATGAAAATAGACTTATTTTCATTTACACAAGGTAGAGTTCATGATTTGAATGAAGTAGATCCATTCTAAACCAAGGTGGATAATTTTAAATTGATTTTTTTGCTGCAGGAAGAATTGTGTGTAAGTTTAATGTTAGGTTATAACATGCAAAGGGTATGTAAAGTTTTATATATTTCTGTGGAATTGGCTCAAATTCATCCTATGGGTTGAGTTGTGTATTTAAAGGACTTTTTGGTGTGGTATTTGAAGAGTCAAATGCTATGTTGACTTACACTTATGCATCATTGTATTATAAAAAGATTCAAGAGAAATTTGGCTATGCCATTTAGCAGGTCTGACAGCCTTTGCAGGAGTGTGAACACTCAAGAGGCCATGTAAAAAATGCAGTGTCTGTGTCTGAACATTTGTGCTCTGTACTGTTGGTTTAGGTTACAAAAGATTATGATGCTTTTTAAAGAAACAGAATTCAATCAATTCTAAATATCTTAATATTAATTTTGATTTTGGTATAAACTTTGGAATGAAGTTTCAGGATATATATCTAGATAATTCAGATTATATAAGCAGCTTTGGCAAAATGATGAATATCTTACTAAAAAAGGATTATCATTAGGGTGGAACTTGCTTCTGTTTTTCATTTCCCACTTGGCCCCATTGGTGCCAAAAATTATGAATATTTGGAAACATTGTTGGTAATTGAGTTTTTCACTTTTCTCGAGGATGTTTGGCATCATATAGCCATAAGCCTCATCGAATTTTGTATCATTTACAAATGATTTCCTAACGGAAGAAACTTCATATAAGACATTTGTTAAGAGCATATTACTTAAATTGGTTTGAATACTAAATCCTAATGTCATTCCTTTCACATCTTATCAAAGAAACACTGTTTTCTTAAAATAATCTTAGTCTTCTAGTAACTGCCTAACATAACACTATAATACAGCATGACTCTTTCCAGGTACAGTCACTGAAAATTATGCTTTTTGATCATTTATTCAAACTTACAAATCTTTAAGAAATGTCTTTCCTTTCTTAGAACTGTTCCCAAAGTCTGGTAGTGTGAAGTTAAAAACGCCCTTTCAGGGTCGATGACTTTTCTTTAATGTACTTTCTCGGTGTTCACCTAATAGAGTTGTGCATTAATAAAAATCTATAGATTAGCTGTGTAGTTATTTTTCTAATGGAAAAGCTCCCTAAATATCTGGCATTTTGGATCAAATTTTAATGTTTCCAATTTTGAAATCTCAGCATAAAACTGTTGATGTGGTTTCCCTTTGATAAATTATAAAGGTACACTTTAATGAACATTGAATAGGATCACCTTTGCTACTTGGGGTAATAGAATAAAATAAAACAAGCAAACACATTTTTCTTACTGCCACATGCCTCTCCTTAATAATAACTTTTGTCTCTTCTGCAGAAATAGATGCTGTGTAAGTCTCATTAAATTACCTGATGGAATAAATATACAGCCCATAGCTCGGCAGTCCATAGTAAACTGAGCAAGGGTCTTTATATCTCAGAGTTCTGCTTATTTACACATGCCTTGGACTCTTCTCACAGATATGTAAATTATTCTGGTTAAAACTAAATGCTAAAGTCTACACCATTAGTCTTCCACTTCATGATCTCCACATGGGGCTGTTAGAGGGATAATGTACCATACAATACACGGTTTACTTTTAATTAATAGAAAAAAAATGTGAAATGAATATTAAATGTAGTTTAATGTGAGAGAAAGCTCAAAGCAGTTTGGTTATTTATTTATTTAGTAAAAAATATTCAGCCCTGCTTCATCATTAGAAAATTAAGTAATGCATTACTGGATCCGCAGCCTTGCTGGATATTTTGGAAGTAAAAGGCGGCTTGGAGAGGTCTTAACAAACTAGCTAATGGTAACTGGGCCTGGCACAAAGTGGGGCTATTTTAGGAAGAGGTTCAGGAGTTCTGCTCTGTGTCTTTTGAGTCCTAACAGAGCTTTTCTGCCAGAGTCTATTCTGCGCTAAGAATGTCCCCTGTTCTACACTGTACGAATCATAGGATCTGGTGTTAAATCTAAGAAACAAAACAAAACAAAACAAAACTCATCAAATAGAGCATTTAATTAAAACACAAGATCTGTTTGTCTGTGTTATAATTCAACGTGTCAAAATTAATGCCTCTGTTTTTAATAAATAGAATTACAAATTCGCAAACAGTTTATCACACAGTTTCCAACGACAGAATAGAATTTTAATTATATAACATTATTTATAGCAATGAAATGATCGTGTTTCATAATATTTGCCAACAGCACAAGTTAGGATTTAAATAGAAAAGCTCTATTAAATAATCACTTCCTCCAGTGGATTCCCTTTTGTCTCATTTGGCTCACCTAGGATAAGGTGAGGACTTTGGGAAAAGACAAAGGACACGCATGACTCTGGCTAGGCTTTAGGAAATAACAAAGTCCTCACTGAAGGCACTTATTTGCAAGATTAAAGGGTTTGAAGTAAAGCCTGAAATTAGTAACTTTTCATCTCCTCGTTCCCAGACAGCCAGTGTTTTGTAATAAAATAAAGACCTTGCTCTTTCAAACCTTCGTGCCAGACAGACTGTGAAACTGAACACTACTCAATTTTAAATTATTCATACATTCTTAATTGTGATGTTATCCTTATAAATGATAGTAATGGTACCGTTTAGAACCTAAAAACCAGCAGGCACCTGCCAGTGAAACTGGTTCATTTAAAGCACAGCCTTTGAATCCTTAATATGTGAGGCTATTCGAGAAGACTCAGCTAGGAGAAAGTCAGTAAGACATTCGATTTTACAGTTAGGAATTAGGTGGCTTGACGTGATTAGCAGAAGGGAAGTAAAATGCCAGTACTGAATTTACAGATCATTTGGAAAAATCACCCTGTGCTTGGAGAGTACCTGCAGAAAACTCTAACTTTCCTTATAAGACTTTTAGCTACAAATAGTAGTTTTTGTATTGTTTAGTAGAGATCGAAATATACTGTGAATCAAAGAAGATGAGAGGTTGTGAATAAAATGACTTGCTCACTTTAAAAATTATGAAAGTTTGTGTGTGTGTACGTGGGTGTATGCGTGTCTGTACGTGGGTGTGTGCGTGTCTGTGTGCATTTTTGTGCGAATGTGAGCACTTAAAAAAGTTTTCAAGAAAGATTCTTATAGTCCAAATAGATCTTTTAAGAGAAAGATTATTAAGAGAACACAGTTAAATCTGTAAAATGAAGGTCTTTACAAGACATATATACCAAAGTCATTTTACTTTCTCCAACATTTAAAAAAATGATGTTGCTTTGAATTCATTTTCAGGATTCTTTTAGTGATATCAACACTTGTCATGGTGTTGGGAGAAGAAATGTCTCTCTGAAATGTGGCCATATTCTTTTGGAACATACTTGTTAAAAAAAATAGAAACTTTTTGAGGTTGTGTCATTTTTAGATGGCCATTTTTATATGCATCAATTTCTGTAACCTTTTGAGCAATTTTTTTGTTTGTGATTTCAGACTAAATGTCTTTAATAGGAAAAAAGAATTTAACTGTTAAATATTTTATTTAACCATCAATTTTCTGACAGACTAAATAAGTAAGGAGATAAGTAGCAAATTTCTATGAGTGTAAGATATGCATGTCTCCAGGTCTCTAATGATACTATTTCAGGTATCATTAAATGATTCTAGCCCGCATATCATTAAAAGCTTAGAAGAGTGGGTATTAGTGAATTGCCCGAGAATGCCTAAAAATCTGTTATTTATTCCTGAAGTCTTTTCTTGTATCCATAAAAAAAGCACTCTTTGTCCACAATTCTAACAGTTCATGAATATAACATCTTAACATAATTTTCCACAAAGCCCAACCAAAAACATTATTGTTATTCTTCTTTAGTTTGATTACTTGGATCTGTTATGTGATCTCGTTGAAATGAATTGTTTTCCACATGCATTTATGCTGATGATATTTTTAATTAGTATAATAAATACAACAGTCAGATAGGAAGCCTACTAATATTGTACCATTAAAATAAGGGGTCTCAGACTTGAAATGTATCTTTTACTTTGAATTTGAAATATTAGAGTCTTAGAAGTAAATGTAGTTTACATATTTCAAGTATGGATGTTTGATTCAGATTATTTGGGTTGAGATCCAGGACTTACTTATCTATTTACCTCTTATGGTGTCCTTGGGCATAAAGAAAAAATGAGATCAAATAATTTAAGCATTTATTTATGTGACTGATTCATAGTTCAAAAGCTAGGAACTGGTTTGAAGGTCAGTTTTCGGAGAAACCATCCTTGTACGTATTCTATATGGCCTTTCCAGCAAATGATTGCGTCCTTAGCATACTGAACAAGTAAAATGCAATGAAAGTCATTATCAAATCAACTTTATTTAGTTGTTCGTCTGCTCCTTTAAGCCACTGGAGTATAGTTTCTATCTTGCTTCTTGGTGAAAGTTCCAATAGGCCCATGACTTTCTGCTCATCTTCAAGGGTTAAAAAAAAAAAAAAAAAGGTCTTTTGTTTCTAACTCAATATTCAGTTTCAATTCATTAATTGAAATGATCCAATTGCAAAAAATAATACAAAACTATAACATAATTTAATCATAAATCTTTTCCCAACTTCTACTTCATTACAGTGACAAGGGTGGCACATGTAGTAAAAGATCATCACAGTTTGTCTTTCTACATCTAGCTTCCAAGATTGTTGACTGAAGTTTCAGATTCTGTCAGGTAGGGGTAGGGGCTGAGAGGAAAGGTAGAGAAATAAGAAAATTAAACACGTGACACTTTCATGTATGTTTGTGTTTCTCTTTAGCATTCCTTTATTTGTATACTTATAGAAATTCGTTTCATTTATTTTTTTCAGTCACCAACAAAGGTCCATCTAGTCAAAGCTATGGTTTTTCCAGTAGTCATGTATGGATGTGAGAGTTTGGACCATAAAGAAAGCTGAGTGCTGAAGAATTGATGTTTTTGAATTGTGGTGTTGGAGAAGACTCTTGAGAGTCCCTTGGACTGCAAGGAGGTCCAACTAGCCCATCTTAAAGATCAGTCTTGAATATTCATTGAAAGGACTGATGCTGAAGCTGAAACTCCAATACTTTGACCACCTGATGTGAAGAACTGACTCACTGGAAAAGACCCAGATGCTGCAAAATATTGAACGCGGAAGGAGAAGGGGATGACAGAAGATGAGATGGTTGGTTGGCATCATCGATTCAATGAACATGAATTTGAGTAGACTCTGGGAGTTGGTGATGGACAGGGAGGCCTGGCATGCTGCAGCCCATGGGGTCGCAAAGAGTCGGACATGACTGAATGACTGAACTGAACTGAAGTCATGTCTGACTCTGCAACTCCATAGACTGTGGTGGACCAGACTCTTCTCTGTCCTCCCCTGTCTCCCAGAGTTTGCACAAATTCATGTCCATTGAGTCAGTGAGGCTATCGAACCATCTCATCTTCTGCCACCCTCTTCTCCTTTTGCCTTCAATCTTTCCCAACATCTTTACCAATGAGTCAGCTCTTCTTATCAGGTGACCAAAGTTTTGGAGCTTCAGCTTCAGCAACAATCCTTCCAATGAATATTCAGGGTTGATTTCCTTTAGGATAAATGGTTTGATCTCCTTGTAGTCCAAGGGACTCTCAAGAGTCTTCTCAAGCACCACAGTTTGAAAGCATCAGTTCTTTGCTGCTCAGCCTTCTTTATGGTCCATTTCTCACATCTCTACTTGATTACTGGATAAATCATAGCTCTGCCTCTACGGCAAAAACTTTGCCTAATGTGTTGCTTTGTTGGCAAAGTGATGTCTTTGCTTTTTAACATGTTCTCTAGGTTTGTCACAGCTTTCCTTCCAAGGAGCAAGGGTGTTTTAATTTCATGGCTGCCATCACCATCCATGGTGATTTGAGAGCCCAAGAAAATAAAATCTGTCAATGCTTCCACTTTATCTCCTTTTATTTGTAATGAAGTGATAGGACCAGAAGCCAGGATCTTATTTATTTATTTTTTTTGATGTTGAGTTTGAAGCCATCTTTTTCACTCTCTTCTTTTACCCTCATCAGGAGACTCTTTTAGTTCCTCTTCAATCTCTGCCTTTAGAGTGGTATCACCTGTGTATGTAGGTGGCTGATGTTCAGTGTTGTCTTTTTTTCAGAGAGCTTTTTTTCATTTCTCTAGAATTAACTGCCCACTTTTGTGTTCCCCTGTGTGCTCAGTCACTCAGTTGTGTCTTTTTGTGACCCTGTGGACTGTAAGCTGCCAGACCCCTCTGTCCATGGAATTTGCCAGGCAAGAATACTGGAGCAGATTGCCATTTCCTACTCCAAGGGAATCTTCCCAACCCAGGGATCATACCTGCATCTTTTAAATCTCGTATATTGGCAGGCAGATTCTTTACCACTGCACCACCAGGGAATCCCCAGGGCACTCTGCACATTTCTTTATTAAGACATTTGCCAATTGACACCACAAGTAATTATTTATAAACTCTTTTCCCTTGGTCGACTGTGAATCACATGAAGGAAGGACTGTGTTTAAAACTTGTTCATTCTTTGGGTCTCCAGACCATATCATAACTTCTAAAACATAGCAGCTAATAGCTAAATTGAATTTTTAATCTCAGTTGGACAGACTGAACTGATATTTACTTTTAGTTGAGTAAAAATTTACACTTAGACCGACTTGACCTTCCTTGTTCTCTCAGCCTGTAAATCTATAAATGCAGTGCTTTTAGTATATGAAACAATTCAGGCTTGTTTATGGAACAATTCAGGCTTCTTCCTCATATTTGGAATTATTCTCTGGAAAAGTTAAGCATGTAATTCTCTTAATTTTGATAGCACAAATTTCCCATTAGGCATGTTTTCTTGGGATAAGGAATTTATTTCCTTTGGATAGTTCTGATGGAGGCTTAAAATTTTAAACTATTTAATATGTAATCACATTACTTCTAAAAATAAGAATATAGAAAATTTGAAAAGTAGAAAAAGTAATTCATAATGAAATTTCTCACAAGGGATAGGAAAATACTGTAATATGACTGCTAAATCTGACAGAGTTTAATGACTCCAAGGCAGTGAAGATTCTTTGGCTACATCTGGCCCTGTAACTGATTTACAGTGTCTGCCGTGATGCAAAGGGAGTGCCATGTATAAGCCATCCTCATCCTAAACATAATCACTAATCACATGGTAAGGATTTCTTTCTAGTCATATTCACTCATGTAAACAATTTATGCCATTGTGCCATGGTTGAAAAATTAAAGTAGAAATATAACATCCAAAACCAAGGAGATGACAACTTTAGTGCATTGCGCTTTCATTGAAAGAAAGAAAGTGAAAGTGGAAGTTGCTCAATCTTTCCAACTCTTTTCGGCCCCATAGGTAATGTGCTCCATGTAGATGATATACATGTGGCTTTGCTTCTGCTTTTTTTTCCTCTTCACTAAGGTGTCATTTGTATTCAATAAAATGCACCCAATTTAAGTGTGGTTTGATATGCTTCAGTAATTGTATAAAATCATGTAGATACCACCACTAGCAAGTTGCTGCTGCTGCTAAGTCACTTCAGTCGTGTCTGACTCTGTGCGACCCCATAGATGGCAGCCCACCAGGCTCGCCCGTCCCTGGGATTCTCCACGCAAGAACACTAGAGTGGGTTGCCATTTCCTTCTCCAATGCATGAAAGTGAAAAGTGAAAGTGAAGTCACTCAGTCGTGTCTGACTCTTCGCGACTCCATGGACTGCAGCCCACTAGGCTTCTCCATCCATGGGATTTGCCAGGCAAGAGCACTAGAGTGGGGTGACAGGACTATTATTAGGGTATTTTAAAACGGAACTTTAGTAGCCTGAAGTGTATGTGGAAGATCAAGATTATGAAATGATCAGAACTGATGCATACTGAGACTGAAGGAAGGAACTGGACATTTTTTTACTTGAAGAAAATTCAACAGTGAAACATGACAGAGTTCCTCATATATTTGAAGGGTCATCATTGAAAAAAAGAATTGGATAATTTCTTGATGTCCTTAAGGTACAGAACAAAAAGCAATATGTGAAGACTACAGGCAGGTAAATTTCAGCTGAACTATGAGGAAGATGTTTTAGGAATTGGTGTCTTACAAAGTAATGAGATACCAATAGTTGCATGTATTTAACCAAACATTTAACATGTTAGGAATTTATGGTAAAGTTTCCTAAATTGGATGGAGGTTAGAGAGGATGATCTCTAAGTATGCTCTTGTGAAATATTTGTTGAATGAATGAGATCACTGTGGTAGTTAGCAAGCTTAGATGGTAAAATACTCACAGGAGAAATGGGATTTGAGTTGAAGTAGGGAAGCCTTGGGGGTTTCAACTAGGTACAATGGAAGGTAGGTGGAAGTAATAGAAAAAAAAGCATTAGAAAGATAAAGGTATGCAACAACACATTTCCAATCAAATTGGATTGTTCTAAATAACCACTTGGATTTTATGGATCACTAATCACTGAAATAGGAAGAAAAATAGTCTCTCTTACATTGCTTTCCTTATTCTTCTCTTTATTCTTAAAATGGATTTGCACAAAAAAGAAGAAAGATTTTTATCTATTTGAACAAACTCCCTGGTCTCTTAAGCAGAACCGATGATCTTAAATTGATAAATGGCACATATCTACAAACAAATATATAGTTTTCATTTAAAAGCACCATATAGATTTGCTTTTCTTTCAGGCAGATAATGGGGCTTTTTCCCTCATAGTTCAACTGACAAAGAATTGGTAGATTTTCTCTGTAATTTGCTATTATCCTAAAACTCAAAAGCAAACCCAAATGCCATCAGTGGCTATAAGCTGTGATGTATTTGTAAATGGAAATTTGACCACTTCAAATAGCAAAATCTTCATTTTCATTAGAGTTTTATGAACTGTCTGATTGTAGATCAGGATAAAATGTACACTATTCTGTAGACTGCTAGGATATACCAGGCAAGATGATGAAAACAAAGGCAATTATTTGTTCTAGAAATAGCATATGTCATTAGGATGTCATGCATGACTATAGCCACATTGGTGCACATTGCTTTTTGTTGGGTTTATGCCCTTGAACTTATAAAGAAGTCATCTGTTTTAGGTAAGAATATTTGCCTCTGGGCATCTTTCTTGTGTATATCTTTTAATTATGAGTTTAAAACACAACATTTTATACACCACCAAAATTTAATAAACACCAGTTAATTTGGTAATCATCTTCCCTGTCAACTCACAAAAAACTGCTTAAAAAACAAAGATAAAATATCCCTCATTATTTTTGCAAAGAAAAATAAGGATAAATGTTAAATAAATTATTTTTGTAGGAATAAACACAGGTAAAAACAAAGTTTAATGTATCAGAACTGACAAAATATTTTATTAGAAATAGAAGAATGTAAATATGGTTTTGAAAGAGAATCAGGAAAAATGAGAGTTTTACACAGAAAAATGATGGAACTTCAAAGTTACTGTTCTGAATATCCAAGCTAGTGACCAATTCAGACAAAATATAGGCTTTTTGCTTTTCTTATTCAGATAAAAACAGTGTGAGTAGAAAGCCAAAAGTCTTAAACTTTTGTTCTTTTTGAGGGAACTGACAAGAAATATTCCCAAGTGAAACAGAAGTGTTTGCCTACCCTGCTGGCATAAATAAATGATCTTAAAATAAGTTTACTAGAAAATTTCTTCTTTTGTGTGATTTGAGAAAAAACAGGCATAGAGGATAGGATCCTCCTTTCTCTAGATTCACGATATTTGTATACCTCCATATTGGATGTAGGAACAGCCCTTTGATTATCCTGGCTATCTGGGAATAAGTTATCTGGATTTGGCTATTCTAGTTTGCTTTTGGTTTTGTGGTATTATTGTAGGTTGAGAAATCTTCACATCTGTGTAATCCTTGATGGTTTTTTCTGTGAAGTAGAGTTATAATATGCCCAATTAGGGCATGTTTGGAGGTTGACTATACCACTTTTTAGTTATGCTACTTTGTGTAAGTTATTGAACTATTTTGAGATTTCAATTTTTCACCATGAAGTGGGCTTTAAGAATGCTCAGTTTAGAAGGATTGATGTGAAGACTAGAGAATGCATGTAATGTAATGTCAAGGTTATAATACATGAAACAAAGATAAACCACTATATTTATTGTTAAGGGAGATAGAAGACATCATCATATTTGAAAGGAAGGAATGTGATTCATTTGTTGTTGATTTGGTCAAACCTGAAAGGTACCAGTTTCAGCTATACTGGGAATTTCACAATCTTGTCTCTAAATATTTTCATTGTCGTTCATTTTTGGTTATTCATTCTACAGGCATCTGTTAAGTGCCCACTACATTTCAAGCCCTACTCTAAATTCTAAGGATAGTCAGCCTTCAGTATCTAGACACAACTGAATCTAGGACCAGCACCCCACTCATGCCACCTTACGCTGAAACCTGCAGATGCTCATTACCCCATATAAAATGGAATAATATGAGTACATAGCCTAGGCATATAGGCTATGTACATAGTCTATCTTCTCAGATACTTTAAATCCTCTCTAGATTACTTATAATTCCTGGCAGGCTACAGACCATAGGGTCACAAAGAGCTGGACATGACTGAAACAACTTAGCAGGCGGCACATGGTGTGGAAGGGGGGCCACTTATTGCTGAGGGTAATCATTATCACGTGGTGGGAGTAGTAGAAAATGAAGCTTTCAAAGTACGTAGGGATCTGGATACCATTCCATGGGAACTGAGGTGGCCCTGATGATATTTAGCAGAAATCAGATACCAGATTTTCATTTTATAAAGATCCTTTGAGCATCAGTGTTGAGTATGTACCTGATGAATGGGAGGTAGATACAGGGAACTAGTTGGAAGTCACAAGAGTGCATCCCCTCATAAACTCTATGCCTGATAATTTAGTATTGCAATGATTGTTAATTCAATTCAGTTAATGTTTACACAATACCACTCTATGTGATTATGCCCATTAATGAAAATGATCTGTATTGCTTCAAAAATATTTATGTCACTTTCTCCTGAAGTATTTTTTATACATAGCAAAAATAAATTAATGAGGTGATTTGAATAGTCAAATATAGTTATGATTTTGTATTTATTAAAGCTTTTCTCCCAACAAACTTATTTTGCTATCTGTGGAATTATACTATGCAGATATGTCAATATGCACATTTAAATAATAAAATAAATACCCCATATACCCAAAACCTAGTTTAAGAAATAAAGTTTACCAATACGATTCAAAGCCATTTGTATGCCTGTCCCATCATATTCTCTCCCTGCTCCATTATCTATAATTTTACACACCTGTTTTATTTTCCGTAAGAATTTTGTCATCTTACAGTTTCTTTGTTTAAACTCTTCCTCCTGCCCCCATGGCAACCTAAGAGAGGATTAAGATTTGTAGTGTCTACCCTATGTCTGATTGATGTGCGTGAGAATATTCCCCAGTTGGTATTATAGCACAGAGCTGGTGAGGTGAAAGCACATTTTATGTTAGCACAGAGTCAAAAATACTTGGAGCACTGGAATGCACATATGTTATCTTTGAACTCCTGCCAAATCATAAAAGGATGTAAAGAGATATAAAAACTATTCTACTATAGAATGAAATATTGTCATCAAGATCATACATTCTTTGGTGTCAATCATTCATATTTTATTTGAAACAATATTGACTATTAATTACTCCTCTCTTTTTTAGGTCAATAGTAACTATTTTTAAGGTCTTCTTTGACGTTTTACAAAACACCACTTCTACAAAGCCCTTTAAAAAGTGTCAGCACAATGTATTCAATGAACATTAGCTCACAGTGTTGTTGCTGTTATTGTCATTATCACTATCACCTCTGTTCCACCATAGATATCCTATAATTCAGTTAAGAGAAATACAATAGTAAGGGATGTTAGTGTATAATTTGGGAAATTTTTGCTGCATTAATGGTAAAGCACTACGTTCAATATTTTGGTAGTTTTACAGATAAATGGAAATCCAGTGACCCTATAATTAGATTTTTGTGCAACCTGTCTTTCCATTTCCATCAGTATGATCAACCCTTTTTAAAGCATCATTTTCTATATTATTTAAAACATGAAAGCAGTCACTCAGCAGTATTTCTTTTCTTCCTGAGCCCACTGAGACAGCCCTGACATAACTCTAAGTAGGGTTGCATGAACAATTCTGGCCAGTAAAATATGTTACTTCTAAATGGCAGCAATGAGAAGCCTCTGCATGATTCTCCTGTCTCTATTCCTCCAGTAGTATTCATGGAAATTATTTGTTGGGAAGGTGGTGAAGCAAGGTTGAAACATCTTAGATTATTAAGAGGTGGACACAGAAGACTTCTGCCCAGGAGGGTGACTTGACCTATAGCACACTTTGCATCAACTAGAAATAAATTACAGGTGTTAAGCCACTGAGATTTTGAGGTTGTTTGTTACCTAGTCTGTCTTGATTAGTACAAAGTACTACTTTATTTTTTATGCACAACTAATACTGGCATCCTTGTCTTAAAGAAAAAGAGCACATTACTCATCTTAATAGCTCTCACTGTACTAAAAGGATGAAGACTTGGGAGATAGATATTTATTGCTGTTGGAGTTCACTTGCTTTTATTCGGTATTCTAATGGTTGTTTCCAGATACTTAAGTATACATAATAAACTGACCATAACATTTCATCATTTTAAAATATAAATACTGAACATCACATAATAACTTAATGCAAGGATTAGTGTTGGCTAAGAATATACATAGATATACTAATCTCGAATTGAAGTAATCTAGATGATGATGATCTTAGAAGAATAGGATCTAATATTAAACTCAATCATCAGGTTATTTTGCAGATGGCAGTTTGTTGTGGGTGGAAAATTTTTTATCTAAGACTGAACAGGCCACAACAAATGCTGATTCGACAGTTTGCGGCTAGCCATGAGACTAAGTTATGCTGCAGGAAGAAATTACCTCAAAAATGATTTGCAACAAGTTTGATACCGACTTATATTACATACCCATTTTTGATCATATGGCTCTGCTCTGGGTCCTCATCTTCATTCTAGGACTCAGGCTGAAGGAGCAACTGCTATCTGAAATACTTCTGGTCTTGAGCTATGCTCACCAGCTTGGTTTCTCCAGTGGCGAAAGCAGCCGTGGTCCTCTAAAGAGCCGGTCACTGTGATCCATGGTCGCTCTTGCTATGAGACTGATCCTCAAAGCCTGTATTCTTCTTCGTTGTTCATAGCTATATTTGTACGTCTCAACTTTGCTAGTGTCTGGGTATGGTGAAATCAAAGAGAATCACTCATGTGGTGCCCGAAAAGACAGGAGAACCCCATCTCTCATCCTGCTCTTCCTTTCCTGGTGAAAGGAACTCTTTCTAGCTGGGGTGTTAACTCTTCGTGCTGTACGGTGGCAGCTTAGAGGATCAGATGTTACAGGGAAAATGAAGCTGTTCTTCCTTTTTCATTCAATTATTCTCAGTTTTGTTTGTTTCACTGAGTTGCTGATGTTTTCTTAAGTGAACTTCTGCACTCTCCCAGAACTGTTATTGAGGGATAGCTGTCTAATTGTTGATCTTTGTGGTCATGGAGGCTGGGGTCCCCTACTTTGCCATTTCAGTCCCTTTCCCCTGTCTCAAAATGCATTTCTTTATTTGGCTTTAGAGACAACATAATATCATATTTCCTACTTAACTGGCCTTTACTTCACAGTTTCCTTTGTTTGCTTCCTCTGTTCCACCTCTAAGATTGGAGGGTACTCAGGGTCAGGCTGTGTTCCTTTTTATTTGGTCTATTTATATAAACTTTTCAGGTGAGATATTTTAGTCTTAGGGCTGGAAAGAATCTCAATTTGTCTCCAGCATCAACTCAGCATTCTTACAGGCATGACTCTAAGACTCCAGAACTCAAATCATTGCCAAAGTAAAACTTCTCTTCTCTCCTGTACTTGCCCATCTAAGGAAATGGACCCTATCTACATGGTGATCACCCAAAATTTTGGAATTATTCTTTCTATTAGATCTGCTACCATCTTTTCTACAAATATATCCTGTGAATTTTACTTCCAAAATACAGTCCAAATTCATCCAATTCTTTCAATTACCCCACATTTTCTCAGCAGTGGTCACAGGACTGGTAAAGTTAGTCTTCATTCCAATTCCAAAGAAGAGAATTGCCAAAGAATGTTCAAACTACTATACAAGTGTTCTTATTTCACATGCTAGCAAAGTTATGCTCAAAATCCTTCAAGCTAGGCTTCAGTAGTACATGAACCAAGAACTTCCAGATATACAAGTTGGATTTTGAAGAAGCAGAAGAACAAGAGATCAAACTGCAAACATTTGCTGCATCATGAAGAAAGCAAGGACTTCTGGAAAACCTCTACTTCTGCTTTCTTAACTATACTTAAAGCCTTTGACTGTGTGGATCACAAGTGTGAAGAATTCTTAAAGATATGGGAGTACCAGACCATCTTATCTACCTCCCGAGAAACCTGCATGTGAGTCAAGAAACAATAGTTAGAACTGGACATGGAATACTGACCAGTTTAAAATTGGGAAAGGAATATGAGAGGCTGTATGTCATCACCTTGTTTTTTTATTTAACTTACATGCAGAGTACATCATGTGAAATGCCAGACTGGATGAATCACAAGCTAGAATCAAGATTGCTGCGAGAAATATCAACAACCTCAGATATGCAGATGATACCACTTTAATGGCAGAAAGTGAAGAGGAACTAAAGAGCTTCTTGATGAGAGTGACAGAGGAGACCAAGAAAGCTGCTTGAAACTCAACATTCAAAAAACTAAGATCATGGCTTCCAGTCCTATCACTTCACGACAAATAGAAGGAGAAAAAGTGGAAGCATTGACAGATTTTATCTTCTTGGGCTCCCAAATCACTGGATGGTGACTGTAGCCATGAAATTAAAAAAGCACTTGCTCCTTGGAAGGAAAGTTATGACCAACCTAGACAGCATATTAAAAAGCAGAGACATCACTTTGCCGACAAAGGTCCATATAGTCAAAACTATGGTTTTTTCAGTAGTCATGTATGGATGTGAGAGTTGGACCATAAAGAAGGCTGAATGCTGAAGAATTGATGCTTTTGAACTATAGTGTTGGAGAAGACTCTTGGGAGTCCCCTGGACTGCAAGGAGATCAAACCAGTCAATCCTAAAGGAAATCAATCCTTAATATTCACTAGAAGGACTAATACTAAAGCTCCAATACTTTGGCCACTTGATGTGAAGAACTGACTTATTGGAAAAGAGCCAACTCATTGAAAAAGACCCTGATTCTGGGAAAGATTGAAGACAAGAGGATAAAAGGGTGACAGAGGATGAGATGGTTGGATGACATCATAGAGTCAGTGAACACAAGTTTGAGCAAACTCTGAGAGATAGTGAAGGACAGGAAAGCCTGGTGTGCTGTAGTCCATGGGGTCACAAAGAGTTGGACATGACTTAACAGCTGAGCAACAGTAATAAAAGCTTCTGTTTCAAGATGTTTTCTGTTGTTTGAACTACTGTTAACAATCAGCTAATAAGCTTGTTTAAATTCTCATTCTTTGAATCTCCACACTGAAGCCTGAAAGAGCTTTTGAAATCCTACACTGCACACATATTTCCAGGCTTAAGAACTTCTAGGAATTTGTAATGAAAATAAGCTTATATTTGCCCTTTGACCTTTTCACTAACTCCTCATTTTACTTGGATATTCTTCCCATAGATTTTATCACAGTTAACTTCTTTGTGTCATTTTGATCGTGCATAAATACCACATCCTCAGAGATAACTTCTGAAATCCTCAGTCTAAATTTGCATTCACTATCACATTGCACTCTTAATTTTCTTCCAAATACTTATAACTACCTGAAAAGCTTCTTGGCTATTTGTTTGTTGATTTTCCTTTACTTGCAGTGCAAGCTCCATGATAAACAATGACATTCTCTGTATCTTTTAACCTATGTCTCAGCAACTTGTCTATTGCTGTCACATGTAGGCACTATTTCTTAATAAAAAGAAACATCATTGGGCCTTATAAGTGGACATATACAAAAATTATAAAATAGTTTAAGAATAAATTTATTCTATCTGCATTAACAACCAATATCTCGGGAATCACATTCACAGTCTAAAAACTGATGCTATTGAAAAACTGATGGTATTTAAAAAGCAGTTACTGAATTCTGTTTACTTAAGTACCTGTTAAGTGGCAAGAAGCTACAAAAATGCATCAGGAGGAGCCCATCAAGTAGAAGGTTGGCAGGGAAAAAAAAAAAACAAAAACAACAACCCAGAATGGCCAAATCTTCCAAATTAAGTAGAAGTTTACCAAAATCTGAACCTATGTGTGTGAAGCACATAAGACACATTTTATTAACATCACTTAAAAGTCACAAGGAATATAATCAATCTGATTTTGGTACTGACCATCTGGTGATGCCCATGTGTAGAGACATTACATTGGCAACAATGGTCTGTCTACTCAAGGCTATGGTTTTTCCAGTGGTCATGTATGGATGTTAGAGTTGGACTGTGAAGAAAACTGAGCACTGAAGAATTGATGCTTTTGAACTGTGGTTTTGGAGAAGACNTGTTGTGAAAAGAATGCTCTCTTTAGCATTCTGCTGCCAGAGCATAATTGAATTATGACTCCAACCATTGTTTTGCTGGATTTACCAACATTGGAGCCCAGTCCCTATTTCCAGTTACTTGCTGAAGGCTAGTGACTGAGCACAGTGGTCGTGCAATGCAGATCCCTTTCTGAGAGCCTCAGCATTCCTTAACTGGGCAACTCTGCTTCTAGGTGTCTCCACTGGCCAGGCTGAAATGGTCCTACATCTCTGCTACCATTAGAGACTCTTCCCAACCAATCTTCCTTCTTCCATGTCTCAGGAATGGCTCATTCCAGCACATCTGATAGTTTTCCCATACTTTCTATGCTCCCTCCCTCTTCTTCTTTACAGGTATTTCCCCCAAGAAATCTCTTCTTGCACATTTAATTTTGTCCTGGTACCTGTTCCTCTGAAAATGCAAACTGGCAATTGGGGATCAACAAGAGATACTAATAAAAGCTGGAGCAATTATGCAAAATGACATTTTCTAGAAATGTGGCTACTAAGAAGGAGTAAACATTAAATGGGTAGAGAAGGTTCTCTGAGAAGTCAGAAAGGGTAGAATCTAGATACAAACAGAAAAGTAGCCTTCAAAAAGGGTAACTCTACTATTTTTATACAACAGAGGTGCTAACAGCAAAGATGCAATGATTTTGTAGGGTTAGTGACAGGATCTTAAGGCAGTTTTTTTTTCTGGCTCCTTTGTATTCTGTGAATTAAGAGATAAAGTCTCCCTTGAGAGGAAAGGGCATGGTTAGAGATTCGAGGAAAGAAGTCTGAAATAACTGTGGTCCCTACAACGTACAGCTTTGGAGAGAGCAAATTAAGGAAACATAGCTGGACTTCAGGGCAGATTCAAGGGCCAAGATGAATTTGGTTGATTAATTTGGTGAACTCATTAAATTTTTTTAGTGAATGAGAAAAGTCAGAGTTGAATCCGTTTCCCTATCTTCAGATAATGCTTCTAACTGCATACATCCCTGTCACTGTTTTCTGCTGTTTGGGAAATTTGAATGAAATTGTTTCTGAAAGTTTGAATTACAATGGCAGTGGTTTTAAAATCTCTGATTCTTTAAGGACGATGACAGAGTGTATCAGTACTAGAGAGATTTCTTGTCTTTAGTATAAATAGTGATACCTGATTGCTAATTCTTCACTAATAAAAATCAAAATGCTGAAACAATAAAAAGATTATCCTTAACTTCTTCTCACCTCTCCTTTGCAAACCTCTTCTGAAGCATTTCAAATCTTCCTGATGGACTGCTCATGTAGCACTCATCATCTGGTCCCATCATTTATAAATAATGGAAAAGGAAATGGCACCCCACTCCAGTACTCTTGCCTGGAAAATCCCATGGACAGAGGACCCTGGTAAGCTATAGTCTATGGGGTTGCAAAGAGTCGGACACTACTGAGGGACTTCACTTTCACTTTCAAAGGGATACCATGAGGAATGCTGCTGCTGCTAAGTCACTTCAGTCCAGTCCAACTCTGTGCGACCCCATAGACGGCAGCCCACCAGACTCCCCCATCCCTGGGATTCTCCAGGCAACAGCACTGAAGTGGGTTGCCATTTCCTTCTCCAATGCATGAAAGTGAAAAGTGAAAGTGAAGTCGCTCAGTCGTGTCCGACTCTTAGCGACCCCATGGACTGCAGCCTACCAGGCTCTTCTGTCCATGGGATTTTCCAGGCAAGAGTACTGGAGTGGGGTGCCATTGCCTTCTCCATGTGGAATGCTCTTTCACCTTAATAATAGCTAGAAAATGCATTGTCCTGATTGCAATTATAGTTTCATAATATGACAAAGGAAGGGGGAAAAGAAGTAAATGTCTGAAATATCCTATAACAAGAAAAGGCAATCATTAACAACAAACTGATGATAAAACTCAAAGATAACTGCGTTTTATTTCTTAAAATAGAAATAAAAAGGTCTAATTAGCTGTGATTCTGACTCTGGGAATTGTGATATGCACACAGAAAAAGTGAATATCAGTTTCTTCATTGTGTTTGTCAAATCCCATTGGCAAATTTGTTGGTGGGTAGGCATGTAAATAGAGAATTTGAGTATGAATGTGTTCTTACTGTTAATTATACATATCATTTGTTGAAACTTCCATCACCTGAAGGCACAATCAAATATGAACAACAAATACTTTGATCTGATGCTACAGAGAAAAAGAGAATGATAAGGTGTTGTGAAATTAAACACCATAGACAATGATAGCAATTAGGTAATATATCAATCTTTAAAGTTGTTTATTACTTTACAGGAGACATAGATAAAAATGTAATCCTGTATTAATGAAATTTTAATAATATGTATTAATATTCCTATATTTTATTCTTTTTTGTATGATAAACATTTGTTGGTTGCTTACACATTTTTGAAAGCCTCCTATAGACTGCACGGAATTTAAGGTATAACACAAATTCATACTTTCATCTTTGGAGAAAATGCATCATTGTAAGTATGCAGAGAATTTAAGGCTCACTATAATATACCATTTTATGATATCCTCATAAAAATGTTATAGAAAAATGGATTATAATGGATTAAAATGGGTTATTGTCCTTTTCATGAACAACATATTCTCCTCATCTTACCTTTCCTTTTAAATGAAGAAGTTGCCTTTATTTTTCAATTTTTAACAAAAGGTTAAGATGTATAGAGAAGGCAATGGCACCCCACTCCAGTACGTTTGCCTGGAAAATCCCATGGATGGAGGAGCCTGGTGGGCTGCAATACATGGGGTCGCTAAGAGTCAGACACGACTGAAGCAACTTAGCATCAGCAGCAGTGGCAAGATGTACATATCTTTTAAAATTTTCAATTTTAGCAAATTCTTGTCTACTCACTGTACATGTATGGAGAACTAAAATTTGGCAAATTTTTTTCAGAATTTTTAAAATTTGTGTGAGTTTGAGTGTATGTGTGCATGAGTAATGTCAAGATACTAAAACTATGAGAAATATTTTAAAAAGAAAACTTAAAAAACAAGTTTATCCTTATTGCATAACCTATCAGGACTTCACGAGGGACTACTTGGGGATAGATACCCATGTGTTTGAGGTATGGTAAGAGTATTAAGCAGAGAGAGCAATGGCAACCTACTCCAGTACTCCTGCCTGGAAGGTCCCATGGACGGAGGAGCCTTGTAGACTGCAGCCCATGGGGTCGCTAAGAGTCGGATGACTAAGCATCTTCACTTTCACTTTTCACTTTCATGCATTGGAGAAGGAAATGGCAATCCACTGTAGTGTTCTTGCCTGAAGAATCCCAGGGACGGGGGAGCCTGGTGGGCTGCTGTCTATGGGGTCACACAGAATCAGACATGACTGAAGGGACTTAGCAGCAACAAGAGTATTAAGGTTTTCTGAGCAATTTGAAAAGAAATCAAATACTTAAGGTTTATTATAGTTTCTGTTGAAAGCATATTTTCTTTTTAATCCATAATGTATGCATTGGATACATGTGAACTTTTTATTAACTGGGACATCATTTTCAAATTATTCTGCTTAAATAATTTATCTAATGATTTGTAATCATTTTTTATTTAAAGAGAAAAATATATTTAATATCATGCCACAATTTTTGCAAATCGTGTTTTCAGGCAGTAGATTGCTATTTAAAGGTTTAACATTTTATAGATATCAGATCTTTCCGTAACAAGGATGATGTCTTTTAAGTTTTACTTTAAATTCCCCAAATATTTATAACTACCAACTTTTAACTTCTATGTTTAAAGCATGCAGGTTGACGGCAGTTTTGAATAAACTAGCTCATAAGCTATAAGCTAGCTTAATGAAAGGTTTTATATTCATGCCTAACTTTATGTAATTTATTTAACTTTTATAAGCTTCATTTTGATTCCTGAGATCCTTGACACATCTAATGTTGTTTGTTATAAGTAGATTCAACAGTTTTATATGGTCCCTAACACATAGACCAAATCAGTTTTCAGTCAAATTTAATAAAATTATGAATAAAAGGCACTGTTTCTAGCACATCACTGAATGGTTACAATGGAGGTCTTGTCACTGCAGGCCTATATACTAAGGGATTTTTAATGTTTTTATTCTCTTTTTTAACAGCTTTACCATTATGATAAAAACAAGAAAGGTTGATTCTGAGTAGTATAGCAATGTTTTCCTTAGTTATTTCTTCATAAATCAGTTTCGCCTTTGGACTCTAGCACCCTGTGGTTTTCACTTTTTTTCGAAGACTGTATTTATTGGGAATTTTTTTTTTTTTTTTTTAAACCTCAGTCAAGCTTCATGAATTTGGCAATAGCTGAAGAAACCATTCTCAAAATTCAGATTCACACTATTTTTAAATTGGACTTGAGAGTGACAGGCAAGTTCCTTACAGGATGGCCTCAGGGGAGGAGGAAGTGCCTGGGGCCCTAGCAGCTGAATGCCCCAGGCAATGTGTAAAGAGCTAGGAAGGCACCTCCCTGGACAGATTTGCTTGTTGGAGTTTTTTTTTGTTTGTTTTATTTTTCCTTTTTTTCCTTTTTTCTGCTTTTGAATCAAGATGGAGAAATCATTTTGCTCTAACATGACAAAAATAAAAAAAAGTCAGGCAAGACTTAACTCAGGAGATGTATGTTCTCATCTCAGTGTGTGCCTGTAACTCCCACTGACAGTGATGGCAGTTATGCAGATGCATGCAGAAGAAAATAGACTCTTTTTAACATTAAACATCAGATTTGGGTCTCCCCAGAGAAAGCTGGTTACTGGAGTGGCTGTGAATGATGCATTTTCACAGAATGTTTTAGCCATAAATCAATCCTGAATCATACTTTTCCTAGAGTTCTTTGCAGCTCTTCTGAGATCCTAGCGTATCATGCACACACTGATTCTATTTCAGACTGAGCTTAAATACATTTACCAAAATAAGATCCAAATAATTAAATGTGACTTTTATAATTGTTTTCCTCTGAAGATCCAGAGCCTAATCTGGCTGTGGTTAATGGTTTTAATTTGACTTATAATACAGTGTCAGTTTATTTAGTTGAAATTAGTTTTCTATTTCTCTTCTTTTTGTAAGCGCTGCCTGTTTACTTAACAATATTTGGCTTTGCCTAATGATATGTACAGAAGACAGTGCTAAGTGGAACATCAGCTGTTTACATCAGCTCTAACAATTAATGCATGTTAATTTTTAATTACACTGATTGTACTAGAGGCAGAATGTATGTTTCTTCACAGAACAGATGTACTAGTCAGCTTGGCTGGTGAACATGCATATCGATCAGATGTTGATGCTGCCAGCAATTCAGCAAAGTCTGCTTAAGTGTCGGCTTCTAATGTACTTACAAGTTTATGGCTTAGAGTCCTGGTGGAGGCAATACAGCTCGATGCTATATCCTCTGATGTTTACAGATAATCACAATATGTCTGTTTTGTGGTTAGCATTCTACAGTGTTTGATTGGAAGACTGAATAGGTATGAGGGGATCTTAAAGTGTCTTGTAGACACCTCATGGACTGCTTTCTCCATTCTTATTTTGAGGCAGTGTCTTTCAAGAATTTATTTTGCCTTTAAAGTTTTATTTTTTTAACTGATGGTTGTTGTGTTAATAATAGGTGCCTGACATGGATGACCACTGTCACCACAAGGAAAACTTGAAAAGATAATATAGTTACTTACAATGAAATCTCTCTCTATCAAGTATTATCACCAGAGCTAATTAGAAAACATATAGAAAATGCCAGTAGTAAAATTGCAGATAGTAATCAGGCCTTCAGTCAATTGTCAATCGAATAAGAAGCGCTTAATGAATACTTCAATATGCTGAGTATTTCACTAAGCACTGTAGGTTGCCTAGCATGAGAGATAGCAAGAAATCTCAAAGTCCTTTCACTTAGGAGACTGAGACTCTTATTGGATAAATAATACTCACATACAGAAAAAAATTAAAGAAAGGCTATATTCTTTACTTGATAATGTGTACATTCTTTTCAGTAATAAGCACAGAGAAAGTGTTTTATGATAGAACTAAAATAGAGTAGAACTGGAATTGTTTACCTCCAAATTATGGTTTGACTATATAGGTATTAAGCATTTGCTTCTTAATTTGTTGTTTTTCAGTCATTCAGTCATGTGTGACTCTTTGTGACCCCATGAATTGCAGCATACCAGATGGCCCTACCCTTCTCTGTCTCCCAGAGTTTACTCAAACTCATATCCAAACTCCAGGAGATTCCAAACTTCTTAACTGGCTTTGCTTAAATCTTCTATGCTATTTTACAGATAAGAACAACAAATAAAACATGTTTGTTTTTTTTCTCCATTTAGCATATTCTCATCTATTCCCCTCTAAAATATTCTGGAAAGAATTCCTTGGGTCTCTTTTTTACTTATGGGTAAAGAACAATTAGGTAGGAATAAACCTACCTAACGAGGCAAAACTGCAAAATTGTTTTGACTTGGAAAACTGAAAGACACTGATAAAAGAAGTTGAAAATGACACAAACAGATGAAAGATATACCATGTTCTTAGGTTGGAAGAATCAATATTATTAAAATTACCATACTACTGAAGGCAATCTACAGATCTAATGCAATCCCATAAATATAATACCAATGGCATTTTCCACATAACTGGAATAAAATATTTTAAAATTTATGTGGAAATTCTAAAGATCTCAAATAGTCAAAACAATCATGAGAAAGAGGAACAGAGCTGATAGAAATCAGACTCCCTGACTTTAGACTATATCATAAAGCTACAGTAATCAAAACAGTTTGGAATTGGCACAAAAGCAGACATATAAATCACTGAAACAGCATAGAAAGCCCAGAAATAAACACATGAACTAATGGTCTGTAAATCTACAACAAAGGAGGCAAAAATATACAATGGAGAAAAGACACCCTCTTCAATAACTGATGTTGGGAAAACTAGATAGCAGGGTGTAAAAAGAATGAAATTAGAACATTCTCTAAGCTATGTACAAAAGTAAACTCAAAGTGAATTAAAGACTTACATGTAAGACCAAGTAATATAAAACTCTTAGAAGAAAACAAAGGAATAACATTTTAACCTAAGTTGCAGCAATATTTTTTCAAAATCTTTTTCAAAATCTTTGATATGTCTTCCAAATCAAAGGATATAAAAGCAAAAATAAGGAAATCTTCAACAAAACAAAAAGACATCCTACTGAATGAGTGAAAATATTTGCAAATGATATGACCAGTAAGAGATTAATATTCAACATATATAAGCAGCTCATACAACTCAACATTAATAAACAAACAGGCCCAAGTGAAAATAAGCAGAAGATCTGAATAGATATTTTTCCAAAGAGGAAATGAAGATAGCCAATAGGCATATGAAAAGATGTTCAACATTGCTAATCATCAGGGAAATGGAAATCAAAACCATAATGAGATATCACCTCACATCTGTCAAAATGACTACCATCAAAAAGAACACAAATAACAAATGTTGGTGAGGATGTGGGGAAAAGGGAACACTTATACACTGTTGGTGAGAATGTAAATTGGTATAGCCACTGTGGAAAACAGTACAGAGATTTCTCAAAAAACTAAAAATAGAACTATTATATATTCTAGCAATTCCACTCCTGGTTATGTATCTGAAAAAAAAAAAAAAAAAGCACAAACACTGATTTGAAAAACATGCATCCCAATGTTCATAGCTTCATTATTTACAATTGTTAAAATATGGAAGCAATGTAAATATCTACCAAATGATGAATGGATAAAGAAGATGTGGTATATGTACACAATATAACGTTACTCAGGCATACACAAGAGAGAAATTTTCCTTTTGGAGCCACATGGATGGATTTGGAAGGTATTACGCTAAGTGAAATAAGGCAGACAGAGAAAGATAAATATTGTATGTTTTCAATTATATGTGGAATCTAAACAATACAACAGACTATATATATATACACATATATAACAAAAAGGGAGAATCACAAATATAGAGAACAACTATGAGTTACCAGTGGAGAGAAGGAATAGGGATGGTGCAGTAAAGGAGTAGGGAACTTATAGGTACAAACTATTAGATATAAAACAAACTACAAGGATATATTACATAAAATAAAGAATGTAGTCAATATTTTATAAGTATAAATGGAGTATAACCTTTAAATATTGTGACTTACTATATTGTACATCTATAATATATAATATTGTTCATCAACTATATATTTCAATGAAAAAATGAAGGTGGAATAAAGGCATCTCTAGATATTAAAAAATACATAAAAAAACAATACCTAAGAGAATTTGTGGTTAGAAGACTTACTTTACAAAAAAAAAATATCAAAGGAAGTTTTCAGGCTAAATGTGACTTCAGACAGTAATTCAAATTGATATAAAAATCCAGTAACTTTTGGACTCTGAGGGAGAGGGAGAGGGTGGGAAGATTTGCGAGAATGGCATTGAAACATGTATACTATCATGTAAGAAACAAATTGCCAGTCTATATTCTATGCAGGATGCAGGATGCTTGAGGCTAGTGCACAGGGATGATCNGACCACTGTATGAAGGAGGTAAAGAAAGCCAAAACTGGACTTGGACTGAACCCGTGAGGCAGGCATTTTGGAAGCATATTCATGGCCCAATATACAAGGAACGGGGGTTCCTAACAGCAGAGGGAAAGGTAGTCAAGAGTCTACCTGAGGTCCGTAGACTCTTGGCAGTGGTCCACCAGCCTTGGGCGGCAGCCATAGTGCATGTTCTGGGGTGCCAAAAGGGGAAAGATCTCGGGGCTCAAGGCAACCGAGCCGCCGATGCAGCAGCTCGCCAAGCTGCCATGGGAAGCTATGGCACCCACATACTGGCTGTGGGATTGTCAGCCCCAGGAATGGGGACCCTGCCACTGGCCCCCGAGTACTCCCCCTCTGATCAGTACTGGATTCGAGAAAACAGCAACTGTTCTACAAGTAAGGACAGATGGTACCGGGACCAGGAGGGCAACCTATTGCTCCCCACTGATCTAGGCTGACAACTCTGCACGTACCTACATCAGACCACCTATTTGGGGGAAAGGAAGACTCTATCACTCTTACAGACAGCTCGCCTGTGGTTTCCCCGACAAAAAAGTGGCCATACAAGACATAGCCCATGCCTGTAAAGCATGCCAGATGATGAGACCAGGGAAAGGACAGCACATGGATATAAGGTACTGAGGGGAGAGGCCAGGATAACATTGGGAAATAGATTTCACTGAGGTAAGGCCAGGCAAGTATGGGTACCATTACTTGTTAGTCTTGGTGAATACCTTCTCTGGGTGGGTGGAAGCCTACCCCATTAAGAGAGAGACAGTAGTGATGGTTGCCAAGAAGCTCCTAGAAGAGATAGTATCTAGGTTTGGGCTCCCGATATCTATTTGTTCTGACAATGGATCTGCTTTTGTGAGCCAAATTGTTCAGGGACTGATCACAACCCTGGGGACCAAATGGAAACTGCATTGTGAATACAATCCCCAGAGCTCAGGACAGGTAGAAAGAATGAACCGGACCCTAAAAGAAACTTTAACAAAGTTGGCAATGGAGACTGGCGGGGACTGGGTGACTCTCCTTCCCTTTGCGGACTGGGTGACCCTCCTTCCCTTCGCAGACTGGGTGACCCTCCTTCCCTTTGCGCTCTTCCGGGTGCATAATACCCTCTACAAGTTAAACCTAACCCCGTTCAACATTGTCTATGGAAGTCCTCCCCCAATATGTCCTATTTTCGAGGGAAAAGCAGAATCTCACCCTACCTTAAGAGCATTCTGGGAGGCAGTCTTAGCCCTGAGCAAAGTGCATACACACATCTGGACTTTAGTTAAAGACATTCATGAGGGCCAAAACCAGGGGACCATCCCTACACATAACATTGGACCAGGAGACTGGGTATGGGTCAAACGACACCAATCTAAAACCCTAGAGCCTAGATGGAGAGGTTCTTATGTTGTTCTTCTCACCACCCCCACTGCCTTGAAGGTTGACGGCATTGGACCTTGGGTGCACTGTAACCACATGCGCCGTGCCACTTCAGAGGAACAGAGAAGGCCCAGGAAAATGGAAGGTGACACCACATCCCACCCATCCTTTAAGAATGAAGCTCATCTGCCGGCAGGTCCCAGACAAATCACTTTGACTCTTCTGTTGGTGGCCGTCTTCCTTGACCCTGGGACAGCCAGCGTTAACCCACACCAACCCACCAAAATCACCTGGAAGCTTCGGAACGGACTGACTCGGGAGGTACTCAATTCAACCACCGGAATTCACCCCCACCCAATACTTGGTGGCCGAATATGTACTTTAACCTGGGGAAACTGATCAATAGTGGTTGGGAAGGATCATGGCTGAGAAACTACAGATTCTGGGCATGCCCTGGACACATAAAGAACAATTGGGGGACTTGTGGGGGCCTACAACATTATTTCTGCTGGGCCTGGAGCTGTGTGACCTCCAATGATGGGATGGGGAAATGGGGGATAGGGAACTGGGAATTCGTCAACTTCTCGTTTGTCTATCCCCTACCCAGAGTCGGAGTCGGGAACACACCCAGCCACAAGATTGATCAGGTGAAAGTAATGTTCAATCAGGAGTCGGCTAAGCAGGAAGGTCTTGGGTTTCCGGGTTATCTTGGGTTTCTAGCTCTACGTCAGGTCGCCTGGCCCATACCCTGGAGGAATTCTAGTTGTTAGCCAGACAATAGAACCCATCCAGACCCAAAGTGTGAGCCCCAATCAGGTCGAGAATCCAGGCTCACAAAAAGTAATTAAGGCAAACCCGACCCAGGGGGCTACAATGCTGAGCCCTATGCCCTTCGTTTTCCGGCCGGGGAACCAGCTCAGTGAAACAGAGGCCCTCGGTCCTTGACCCCCATTCCCGACTCAAAAACGTCAGACCCATTATGGGATCTAGTTAAGGCAGCCTTTACAACCCTAAATCATTCCAACCCAAATGCAACTAAATCCTGTTGGCTCAGTTATACCCTTTACCCTTCCTATTACGAAGCAATAGGCTTAAATGTTTCTTACAACCTGTCCACCAGCACAAATCCACCTCAATGTCACTGGGGAGAACATAGGATCAGTCTCACAATGAGAGAAGTTTGGGGAAGGGGATTTTCCCAAGTACAGTTCCCCCCAAGGATCCCCTTGTGCGCCCGAACGGCCAATCTTACAGGACTAGATAAAACAAAATGGATTGTGCCTGAGGCAGGAGGTTGGTGGGTCTGTTCCCATACCAGGCTGACTCCTTGTTTACATGCATCAGTTTTTAATCAGAGTAGAGAGTTTTGTGTTTTGGTGGCTGTAATGCCAAAGATCTTATACCAACCACCCTGAAGAATTCATGTACACCCATTGGGCTGGAGAGACAGCAAACCAGTTGGGAGGGAACAGAGCTAGGAGAGAGCCCATCACAGCCATCACATTAGCAACCATGTTTAGTCTTGGGATCGCTGGAGCAGGAACCGGGATAACTGCCTTGTCCCTCCAAGGCCAAGGGTTCACTTCCTTGTGGGCAGCTATAGATGAAGATATCACCTGCATAGAGGAATCAGTTAGTCACCTAGAGAAATCACTAACTTCCCTGTCCAAGGTGAAGTGGTCTTACAAAACTGAAGACGGTTAGATCTGATGTTCCTGCAACAAGAGGGACTCTGTGAGGCTCTGAGGGAAGAATGTTGTTTTAATGCAGACCACACCGGAGTAGTAAGATAATCTATGGCCAAAGTAAGGGAGGGGCTAGCCCAATAAAAAAGAGAGCTAGAAGCCCAACAGGGATGGTTTGAGTCCTGGTTCCAACAGTCCCCATGGTTAACAACGCTGATTTCCACCCTGATGGGCCCTCTCATAGTGCTACTACTGATTCTCACTCTTGGCCTCTGTATCCTGAATAGACTTATCACATTTGTTAAGGAGTGCATCAATACAGTCCAGGTACTAGAACTTAGGCAGCAATATCAGGCCCTGCCCCAAAATGCTGAGGAAGATTCCTCACTATAACTAAAGACAGGGGGGAATGTTAAGGGACCACACCTGAGCCATGACAGGCTCAACAAGCTATACTAAGCCTAAGATTCAGATTCTTGTAAAACCTGAGTCATGATTCCAGGGAACCACACCCTGGAAAAGTCCCTGATGGCACCAAACCTGAGCCAATCTGGATAGGGATGCGGGATTTGAAAATCGCATGCACCTGTATGGCTCAATCAATCATTACCCGCCAGCTGTACTAAGAACCGCCTGTATAAAAGCAGCTGTGATTCAGAGCTCAGGGCTCTCATCAAGACTCCACTACGCTGTATGAGACAGGAGCCCTAGCTCGAGCTAGCAATAAAACCCCTTTATGTTTAAAAAAAAATAATAATAATAATTGAAAATATTAATAGTAGTATGTCACTTGAAAATCAAATCATTAGCTAAATATCTTCAATCTTCCTAATCCACATTTGAAAAATACATTTCAGAAGTATCTAGGCCCAATTCTTTATGAGAATATTTTAATAAAAAAAAAAAGGTATTTGTCTTATTCAAACTATTTGCATTAGGGACAAAAGGAGTCATATACCAAATAATTGTAGCTCTGAGATCAAAACCTAGGTAAGTACCTAGGAGTAAAATTGTGAGTTTCACTTAAAATATAAGTGTAAAAATTTTAAAACATAATTTTAAATGAGTAAAATATTCACAAAGCATCAAGTCACAATTATTTAAAGGATATAAAATTTAAGATTTATATTGAAAATCTTTACAAGGAAAAGAACTAACTCAATAGGTGAAGAAAAGCTATTTTATAACACTATTTTAATAAAAAATAACACTCAAACTTCAGAAGAATATACATAAATGAATTACCATTTTTCATATCTAGTGCTGATGAGAACTCAGAAGAGGAATAAATTGTTATGTTCTTTGTGACTATTATTTACCAGAATCTATAAAATAGTGCATACTCTTTGACTAAACAATCCTTCCTCTAGTAATCTACAGTGAAGGAATGATTCAAACACTAATCAACTTCTGTGAAGAAGAATGTTCATTTTGCATTATCCATAATAGCAAATGCTGGAAACAACCTAAATCAAAAAGTGATTATTTAAGTAAATTATGGTTTAGCAATGCAATCATATTATGTAGCTCTGGAATGAGATAGTTCTCTAAGGACCAGCATAGAGTGCAACCATGATATAGTGTTGAGTGAGAAAGTAAGTACTAGAACTATATGAATAGTGTAAAGCAATATGTATTTTAAAATATCTATCTGTTTATGTATTCATAGAAAAACATCTAGAAGGATAGACACAAAACTATTTATAGTGGCTACCTCTGGGACATGGGATTGGAGTGAGTTTTTATGTGAATTTGTTTGTTATGCCATACAGACCTTTGCATTGTTGAATTTTAAGCACCAATATTACTTTTAAATAATATTAGAATAAATGATCATTAAACGATTAAATTTACACCTAGGAAATATATCACCAACCTTTAACTCTCTGTTCCTTTCATATTCAGTTTTTAAAACCTCCTCTCTAGCTAAATAACCCTGTTTATTCCACACTTGCTCCCTATACCTGAACATGGCTAGATAGAAACAATCCATCCTGGTGACCATTCTGACTTTAAGTTCATAATCACGAACATAAAGTGTGGTCTTTAGTGATGCCAATAAACCAAAATTCAGTCAATATCCCCGTGCTCCCAAGAAAGCTATTTTCTTTCTTCTTTCTTTTTCAAACTTTTAACTTTATCTTCCCTGTCCTTGCTTTCTATTTGCATAAGGAAAAAAAGGAGCAATCAGGAAAGCCTTGCCACCAGCTGTAACTAAACTCCCTAACCTATCCATGACCCGTCCCTTCTGTTACTATGGATGAGTTATGTTCTAAAATTAATATTCCTCAAATGCATTGCAATTTCTTCTTTCTCATCTACATGGAAACACAGCTTCTGCATTTCTCTTACTATGTCTAGTACTACACCAATGATAATTTCTCCCATTTTCAAAACAAAAAATCAAAATAACAATTTCTTGTATCCATCTCCTGTCCTGACAGTGATTTATTTCCCTGTCCTATTTTTACAGCAAACATTTCAATATTTTGTTCCCTAACTACTTCTCTGTTGTCCTGCTTCCATTTACTTTTGCACTCACTGCATTCAGCAGTGATACTACTAGTGCTTTACTCAAGATTGCTCTTACAAAAATCAGCTATCAATAGTGAATCCTCATTTGCCATCTAACTTGGCATATCTAGACATATTCTTAACTTTGCTTCCATATTATCCTCCTTGTTTCTTCCTGCCTTACTGGCTATTTCTTCCCATTACTGTTCTTGGTTATCCTTTCCCATTCTCTTGTCTTGCCTATTTGAAGGGCCTTAGGGATTAGTTCCTCTCTATCTTCACTCATCTCCTTGGTTGTCTCTTTCAGTCCCATTGACTTAAGATCTGTTTCCATGCTGACAACTCCCAGATATGTATCCATAGTTCACACCTCTCCTCTGAACTCCGTATTAAATGCTATAGTTGCCAATTCGATATTTTTTTAGAAGTCCCATAGTCTTCTCACACTTTCCCTTCCACATTCTCCTCCAGTCTTTAACTGATTAAGCTAAAATCCTATGGTCACATCGCACAGCCAGTCTGTCAGAAAATACTACTCTCTTTACTTTTAAGCATGCTCAGAAACTGATCATTGCACACTATCTCTATCATGAACACCCTGGTTCCCACTATAATTATTATTTAGCTAGATTATTTCAATAGATTCCAACTTAAATTTCTGTTTTTCTTTTCTCCCTTACTGCCTCTTCTCAACACAGTTCAGTGTTCTTTAAAAATAGGTCAGATCTTTTTTTTTTTTTNCCCAGCCTTGGGGAGCAAACACATATCTGCTATTAATTATTTTCATTGAAACTGAATACCCTGAATAACCAAAATAGTAAATGATAATATTTGTTATTAAAAAAAAAAAAAAAAAAGCTCGCTGTGTTGTGTAGTAGGAAAAACACAGAAAACATTTTTCATGGTTTTGTTTTGCTTCCCTAGAACTGAAACAACTTAAAGTGAGTAGTTAGTTGCACTTGTCAGTTCCATTCCATCTTACTTTGTGAAATATATAGAGGTGGTACAAGGCTCATATATTTACTGGACACCATTCCACTGAAAATGCTGAAGTCCACATACCACCCGCCCATGTGAGCTACCACAGCATAACTCACATGGACAACTTTTCCCTTTGGCTTGCTCATTTAACAGTATCCTTAGTACAAAATTCAATGCATCTGTTGCAGTCAAATGTCAAAGGAGAGAAAAAAAGGCCACTTTAACATTTTGAGATAAGGTGTTAAAAAATCTTTCGGAAAAAAATTATCCAAAGTGTTAAAAATCTTTCAGGAAAAAAAAAAAAAACTATTCGGATAAATCAAAGACTGGAAGAGACAGTATCATGCTTTCTATCATATCTCTGTTTATATTCTCCTGGATAGCAGAAAATGTGCCCAATTATTAAACTTATACACATAGATTTTGCAAGCTCTCCTACGAAATCCAGTGGCAAGCTGTACAAGAGACATGTTACTTATTAAGTGTATTTACTAATGTTCCACAGTTCTAAAAACTGGAGAACTTTTGTTCTTCAGTATAATGATATTTTACTTTATCATTTCCATTGGGATTCTGCCAGTTTTAAGGAGCTACAGTTTTCCCGATGTTTTATTTAGTGCTTAAACTCCCAAACCAACAAAGACTCTTAGAGAATACTCTTTATAATTTGCCATACTNTTTTGTTCTTCAGTATAATGATATTTTACTTTATCATTTCCATTGGGATTCTGCCAGTTTTAAGGAGCTACAGTTTTCCCGATGTTTTATTTAGTGCTTAAACTCCCAAACCAACAAAGACTCTTAGAGAATACTCTTTATAATTTGCCATACTTTAAGATTTCATTTTGTGACTCATTAGCCAAACTTTTTCTAGACATTAGAAGATTTAGTTCTTTGTATGACTCAGAATTTTGTATTTAACTATTGCATATTTAACTCTCTCCTTTTTTTATGAGTGCATGTGAATATCTTAGATGTTAAACTTCCCACGTGTAAGGATTGTGTCTATTATTTATTTTGTACAGAAGCCAGCACAACTGCTAATACATGTTTCTTATAACAATGCTGGAAAGGGAGAAGAAGATGACACCAGATTAAATGTGGCCACATATTCTCAGAATGAAAGATATTTGCTTCAATTTATGTTCCTCTTCTAAGTTAGATTGGAGAAGCATCAGTTGAAATCATGGTATGCAAGTCATGCAGTTGTAGTTACTGAAAAAGTCAAGACTTGACTTCTTAACAAAGGCCCTAGCTTTTATTTCATTTTGTTTGGCTTCCCAGGTGGCTTTAATGGTGAAGAACCTGCCTGCCAATGCTGGAAACATAAGAGACTTGGGTTCAATCTCTGGGTTGGGGAGCTCTCTTGGATGAGGGCATGGCAATCCACTCCAATATTCTTGCTTGGAGAATCCCATGGACAAAGGAGCCTGATGGGCTATTTGTTAAATTTATCCTTTATATTTATCTTGATATCCTGTTTCTAAAATCTTGTGTTTTTGATAACTCTCTAAAATTTGTGACATATTGAAATTCAATAAGTATGTCTTCTTCGCATCATTCAAAGGACAAAAATTTAAGTGAGAAATGCGTTAGCACGCCTTGATTCTGAAAGTTGTCAGTCTGTTCTTTGGTACTCGTGTTGTGTTATGATTGTTTAACTGGTTATCTACGTAGTTGTGTTAGCAATCAGGCCCTATTATTTCCACTGTACCAGTTGCTCTAATATCAGTCAGGATAGGCTAGATCTATGCTGTGATGACAAACAACCTTGAAGTCTCAGTGGTTAGGTCAGGTTTCTTCCACTGCTTACAGTTTACTACCAACTCAATAGCATAAAAGCACATACTTTTATTATCTCACAGGTTCATGGAATCAGGGGTATGAGTATAGTTTACCAGAGACTTTTGTCCAGGATCTCACAAGGCTGTAAACAAGATGTTGACCAGGCTGCATTCCTCTCTAGAGGTTGGGGTAATCTCCCAAGTTCATATGGTTGTTAGCAGAATTTAGTTCCTAAGACAACAACAAGGGTTTAGTTTTTCTGCTAGGTATTAGCTAGGAACTACTCTAAGGACTTAGAGGCCTCTTAGAGTTTCTTACCAGAAACTCTGGTCATTGGGCTTCCCACTAGGCGCTAATAGTAAAGAACTTGCCTGCCAATGGGGGTTAGACACATTGGTACAATCCCTGGGTCAGGAAGATCCCCTGGAGAAGGGAATGGCAATCTACTCCAGTATTCTTGCCTGGAGAATTCTGTGGATAGAGGAGCCTGGGGGGCTACAGTCCATAGGATCACACAGAGTTGGACCCACCTGCAGCGACTCAGCATGGCAGAGTTTCTTACTGCAGTGTCATTTCCTTGGGCGGTTCATATCCTATCAGCTTCCATCTTCCAGGCCTGAAACAGAGTCTCTCCACTGCGGTCTATTTTGGCAAAGACTTCTATATTATTACATAGTCCCATTGTTTTGCCACATAGCATAACCTATTCAAAAGATTGATTGTCCCATCACGTTTGCCATATTCTAATTAGTAAGAAGCAAGTCACAAGTTCTACCTGTGCTCAAGGAAAAGGGATTATACAAGCGTGTGACTTATTAGGACTCACCTTAGGATGTTCCTGCCACAGTGGTTTAACAAAACCAAGACTTTATTTCCTATGCATGCAAAGTCTGCTGCAGTACTGAGTAACCACAAAGGGCAGTTTCCCTTTATGTGGAGACTCAGCCATCCAGGCTGCCTCAATGTTAAAACACTCACATGTCAACTCAAGATCACAATCACTGCGGCAGGGGAAGAGAGTACTGGAGAGTATTACACCATGAGTTAAAATGCTCACATGGCCCAAAACTAGTCACAAGTTCCCACTTAACTATTAGAGGATGAGGTGCTTAATTTTCCCAAATGCCTGAGAAGAGAGAAAGCCTGGTATGAGAGCACAATAGTTTCTATCACATTTATCCTAAGAAACGTGTCTGAAAATTTTTGATGCTGTATATATGAATTTATATATAGCATATATATACATTTATATAGGGCCTCCCTGATGGCTCAGACAGTGAAGAATCTGCCCACAATGCGGGAGACCTGGGTTCAATCCCTGGATTGGGAATATCCCTTTGAGTAGGAAATGTCAACCCACCCCAACATTCTTGTCTGGAGAATCCCACGGACAGAGGAGCCTGGTGGGCAACAGTCCATAGGGGTCACAAAAAGTCGGACACGACTGAAATACTAAACATAGCACATATATGAATTTACTTGACTCGTTACTGATTGAACTGCATGTCCTCAAATTTCACATGTTGCAGCTTTAACCCTCCATGTAACTATAGGAGCTAAGCTTTTAAAAAGGTATGTGTGCCTGTACTAAGTTGCTCCAGTTGTGTCTGACTCTATGTGACCCTATGGACTGTAGCCTGCCAGGCTCCTCTGTCCATGGGATTCTCCAGGCAAGAATACTGGAGTTAGTTGCCATGTCCTTCTCCAGGGGATTTTCCCAACCCAGGAGTTGAACCCACAGGTTCTTTACCACTAGTGCCACCTGAACTTTCAAAAAGGTACTCGATATTAAATGAGGTCATAGCGTGGGGCCCTAATCCAATGACTGATGACCTTATAAGATCATCAGGGATACACCAGGGATACACATGCATAGAGGAATGACTACGTGAGGACACAGCAGAAGGTGGCCATCTGCAAGCCAAAGAGAGAGACCTCAGGAGAAACAAAACTTGCTAACACTTTGATCTTGGACTTCCAGCCTCCAGAACCATGAGAGATAAATTTCTATTGTTTAAGCCACCTAGTCTGCAGTATTTTGTTATGACAGCTCTAGCAAATTAATGTAACACAAAAGAAAAAGAAATATAATTAGTGTAATATTTAAAACATTACTAACTTACTTTTACCCATTTGCTTATTGATTTGGTAGCCATCCTGTAAATTACACATTTGTTTGCTTTTTAATTCTAGTTCTACAGATTAGGAGGAGAAGACTATCAAGAGGAAATATAATTTATACAAAGTTACCAAGTCAACAGGACTTCCCTGGTATCTCAGTGGTAAAGAATCCACCTACCAATATAGGAGCTGTGGGTTTGATCCCTGGGTCAGGAAGATCCCCAGAGAAGGAAATGGCAACCCACTGCTGTATTTTTGTTTGGGAAATCCCATAAACAGAGGAACCTGGCAGGCTACAGTCCTTGAGGTCCTCAAAGAGTCAGACATGACTTAGCAACTGAACGACAATCTAGTTAACCAATAACTCAAACTCAGTTCAGTATTTACTTTGTGTTCTGGGGTAATTCAAATTTTCAGTAATGAGTTGTCTGAGGCAAAACTGGTTATTTAAGAAGCCTAAAAACACTGGCCTTTGGCCAGAGAACTAAGCTTGCTACCTTAGGTTTATTAAGATTTACCACAAGGAAACTTCCGGAGAAGGCGATGGCACCTCACTCCAGTACTCTTGCCTGGAAAATCCCATGGACAGAAGAGCCTGGTAGGCTGCGGTCCATGTGGTCGTGAAAAGAGTCAGACACAACTGAACGACTTCCCTTTCACTTTTCACTTTCATGCATTGGAGAAGGAAATGGCAACCCACTCTAGTGTTCTTGCTTGGAGAATCCCAGGGACGGGGGAGCCTGGTGGGCTGCCATCTGTGGGGTCACACAGAATCGGACACAACAGAAGTAACTTAGCAGCAGCAGCATGGAAACTTCAATTTAATTAAAAATTCCCAAGCAGAATTTGTCTTAGCATCTGTAGCTTGGGATTTAACTAAGTTTTCAATTTTTCTGTGGTTGTGGAAAACAATATTTGAAGCATCCGGTTGTACAGTTCAGTTCAGCTGCTCAGTCGTGTCCGACTCTTGGCGACCCCATGAACCACAGCACACCAGATCTCCCTGTCCATCACCAATTCCTGGAGTCCACCCAAAACCATGTCCATTGAATCAGTGATGCCATCCAACCATCAATGATATTTCATAGTACTATTATTTAGGTATACCGGTTAGTGGCCAGATTTCTATGAGTGTAATACCTAGAAAAACATCTAGTTCTTCTTTATTGACTATGCCAAAACTTTTGACTATGTGGATCACAATAAACTGTGGAAAATTCTGAAAGAGAAGGGGATACCAGACCACCTGACCTGCCTCTTGAGAAACCTATATGTAGGTCAGGAAGCAACAGTTAGAACTGGACATGGAACAACAGACTGGTTCCAAATAGGAGAAGGAGTACTGTCATCCTGCTTATTTAACTTATATGCAGAGAAGGCGATGGCAGGCCACTCCAGTACTCTTGCCTGGAAAATCCCATGGATGGAGGAGCCTGGTAGGCTGCAGTCCATTAGGCAGCTCAGAGTCGGATATGACTGAGCAACTTCACTTTCACCTTTCACTTTCATGCATTGGAGAAGGAAATAGCAACCTACTTCAGTGTTCTTTCCTGGAGAATCCCAGGGACAGGAGAGCCTGGTGGGCTGCCATCTCTGCGGTCGCACAGAGTCGGACATGACTTAAGCGACGTAGCAGCAGCAGCAGCAGAGTACATCATGTGAAACGTTGGGCTGGAAGAAGCACAAGCTGGAATCAAGATTGCCAGGAGAAATATCAATAACCTCAGATATGAAGATGACACCACCCTTACAGCAGAAAGTGAAGAGGAACTAAAAAGCCTCTTGATGAAAGTGAAAGAGGAGAGTTAAAACGTTGGCTTAAAGCTGAACATTCAGAAAACAAAGACCATGGGATCTGGTCCCATCACTTCATGTGAAATAGATGGGGAAACAGTGGAAACAGTGGCTGACTTTATTTTGCAGGGGCTCCAAAATCACTGCAGATGGTGACTGCAGCCATGAAATTAAAAGACACTTACTCCTTTGAAGGAAAGTTATCACCAACCTAGATAGCATATTCAAAAGCAGAGACATTAATTTGCCAACTAAGGTCCGTCTAGTCAAGGCTATGGTTTGTCCAGTAGTCATGTATGGATGTGAGAGTTGGACTGTGAAGAAAGCTGAGCGCCGAAGAATTGATGCTTTTGGACTGTGGTTTTGGAGAAGACTTTTGAGAGTCCCTTGGACTGCAAGGAGATCCAACCAGTCCATTCTGAAGGAGATCAGTCCTGGGTGTTCTTTGGAAGGACTGATGCTGAAGCTGAAACTCCAGTACTTCGGCCACCTCATGTGAAGAGTTGACTCATTGGAAAAGACTCTGAGGCTAGGAGGGATTGGGGGCAGGAGGAGAAGGGAACGTCAGAGGATGAGATGGCTTGATGGCATCACCGACTTGATGGACATGAATTTGGGTGAACTCCAGGAGTTAGTGATGGACAGGGAGCCCTTGCTTGCTGCAATTCATGGGGTCACAAAGAGTCAGACACGACTGAGCGACTGAACTGAACTGAACATCCAGAATCTTAGTTTGGGCAGTTTTTATTAGTAAAATTTTAAATATGGCTGGGCGTGTGTGGACTCTTCTTATGAAAAATATATGGTTGCTTAAATAATAAGGAAATGTTCCCAAACCCTGTAAAGGTTTGATTTTATTTATGTGTTCTCTTCTAATCATCAGTTTCCATGGTACATTGAATGTATTTAATTTATAAGTTTGTATTTGTAAAACTCTATCTTCATTCCTCTTTATCATGCAAATATAACTTTCATACCCATTTGCTTTACTGGCTACTAGCATCTGTCCTTAAAATATACTTTAGTTCTTTGAATAGTCTGTGCATCAAATTTACTAAAATGCATAAAGTTCATGAATTCATGAAAAAAAAATTCCCTCTATCTCTTTATTCCTATTTGTTCAAAATAGTTTAATTTGCTTTGCCTGAAGTCTTTGTTTTAATACATATATTTAGTGTCACTTGGCTATGGATTTCATGAGATTTTCTAATAGCCTTATAACATAACTGCTTCAAATGAAACCACTGTATCCCAATCTTATTTTCCATGATATTTGAGTGGTATTTGTTTTGTTTAATTAGGATGGGAGTTCATTTTCTATATCCTTTCATCATCACCACAGTAAGTCATTTCAATCACTGTGGTGTCTATTGGCATATTTAATCTGCTATATCCCATATCAGAACATCAACTAAGGTCCTGGTCCAATCTCATGCTACCACCATCAACACTCTCAGCTCTTGCTTTAGTCTGAGCTGATGACACTCACTTCAGATCCACTTCAGACTGTCTCCAAAAAGCTCCAGAATGTGGTTGGCCACTATTTTCCAGCTAGTTCTACTTAGAGCTTTGTGCTGGAGGATTTGCTTTACTTTACCAGACTGCTAAAGTGTTAATAAAAACATGTGAAAAACTGCACACACAGTCTTTTTTCTTAAATAAGTGCCCATTAAAAATAACTATATGATAATTAATGAGGAAGAAAGGTGGCACTGTGTAGATGGTTTGTCAATAGTGTAGTTAGGTCATTCATCTGTGGAGCAGTGATATTCACCTACTTTCTCCTTTGCTTCAGAGATGTAGAGTTAATATTTCACTTCTTATTTTAGACACTATCTCAAGCATTATTTTAAATAGGCAAATGGGGACCTACTTCCAAGATAAAGAAAGTTGCATTTTTTGATGATGAATTAATAATGAAAGGAATCCTCATTTTAAATGGAATTTTGCAAAGCATCATTTTCCTGCAGCCAGTGTTCCTAAGAATGTGGGGAGAAGCAGTTACTGAATGTCAAATTAAGTTGTAACATACTTAGAGAAATGGGTGATGCTTGTGTGACACTATTTTACTTTAAAACACTCCTTATTGATCTTTAAAGAATCTGCCTGCAACTCAGGAGATACCAGGGATGATCCCTGGATGGGGAAGATACCCTGGAGGAGGAAACGGCAACCCACTCCAGTATTTCTGTCTGGAGAATCCCATGGGCAGAGGAACCTGGTGAGCTGTGGTTCATGGGGTAGCAAACAGTCAGACACAACTGAGCTCACACATACTATTTATTTATTTATTCACCTTTACAAAATTAATACAATAGCAATTTAAGAATATTTACAGTTGGTGGAAATAGTTTCAATGTGCCAATTCCCAAACCCTTGTCTATAAGCATCCTACTTCTTTGATCTATATTTTTCTAGGTTTCCTCAGTCAAAAATAGACAAAATTGCCAAGTTCAACAGGACAATTTCTTCAGAACAGATGGTACCTGTAGCCCTTAATTGGAAAGAATCAAGTAGTCCAGTTTACCTTAAAANCCTACTTCTTTGATCTATATTTTTCTAGGTTTCCTCAGTCAAAAATGGACAAAATTGCCAAGTTCAACAGGACAATTTCTTCAGAACAGATGGTACCTGTAGCCCTTGATTGGAAAGAATCAAGTAGTCCAGTTTACCGTAAAAAAATCACTTAATTTGTCACATGATAATCTATACATTGAAACTACTAGATTAATTTGAAGAAACCCCAGAAATATGAAAAAGCAAAGAGATTAAATCAGTTAAATAAGAAATCTGTAAATAGTAACACCTGGTGCTTTTATATTGAGCGCTATTTTTAAAATTAGTTGTATCTATTGATGTATATTGTCTTTGAATTGAATATCTTCCTATTTAGGTCTTAGATACTTGTAAGTTGTGGGGAAAGTATTTTCAATCAAAGCTGTAAAATAAGCATAGTTAGAGAGCTAGCATGAGGATTTTTACTTCATTTACATTCATTACATATTATGAGTTTAATTACCTTCCTCAAATAATACCGGTATGAGGGAAAGATGCTAAAGAAGGCGTACTTCTATGATGATTTTATTGATTGTGACTGATGGATGGCATCAACATTTCATAGTGAAGAATCATGGTTTTGTTACATCAGGAAAATTAAATTGGGAGAGTTATTTTCTTTCCCAGTGATAGTGGCAGTTAGAATATTTCACCTGTAATGAGATGTGTGCGTTATGTGCCATCGTGAACCACGGCTCAGCCATTAAATATATGTAAATGAAGAGAAACACAAGAGAGCCTGGGCATAATAACGTGCAGAACAGAGAAATGGATCCTGGAAAGTGATTAATTTATTTGATGATGCCTCAAGTGAGGAATTTTAGGTCACAAATGAAGTGACAGAATGACAAATTACCATTTTAAAGAATTTACTGGGCATCATTACTGAACAATTGTCAGGTAGTTTATGGTGGCTGAGAAGATGGTATAAATATAGATCTTTTCCTTATCTGAGATGAATTATTAATCACCTTTTTAAAAATCTTTGTGAGTGATGGTTGGCTGTCTGATTGGAAATACTGTGTTCTACAATTTTAACTAAATTCTAATATGATATGTAACAGGAATCTTTACAATTAAAGTCTCAGTGGAGAGTGGTAGGAGGTTTACAGTCAATTGCAGTTTTAATGTGATAGAAGAGGATGAAGCCGCTAGCATTTTTCAATAGATTTCCTTAGGTATATTATCCCTGCTGTGATGTTATTCAAATGTTTACAGTTTATTTTCATTTGAAAAATGACATTCAAATATTTAAATTGTTTTCCTTGGTTTATTAGTTAATGAAAATGAAATTCTAGTGATTACTATAGTTTTGCAGCCTGCCACATTATTTAAAGTGAAGTGACTGCCTTTGTCAGTGGCATTATAAATGTCGTCTTCTTGTGTTTTGTTCAATTTTTGTTTGCTTCATCTATGTCATGTCCCTTCTCTGTCTATATGTCACTGTGTCTAATACCAGTAATAACTGAAGTGTGGGGAACAAAGTCAGAATTTGAAATAAAGATGTTTTCTCAAGTTTCCTTTTGTGTTTGGGTAATTAAAGCACATGCGAATCTACTTTGTGCATGGCACTAACAACACCAAAAATAAAACCCACCAATAAGTACACTGAAAAATCTAAACACATTTTAGAATGTCTGTTTATGTCAGGCTTCTTAAACCAAAGTTTGTACATTTACTCATGTGTGATCAGCCTCTTAGATAAAATGCACTTGCTATTATTATAAAGTTCCTTATATTTTAATCAGGATTAGGGACAGAGGTTGTTTCTTAAACGGTGTATGCTAGTTATCCAACGGAGTAGAAATGTCTGGAGGACTATTTTAAACAAGCTTGTTTCTAAAACAAGCAGAGAGCAGTTGCTGTTTTGTCTTTGACATGGGAAGGACCTAAATGACTATCCTTTCACCAGGAAGAAGGATTGAGATTTTGCTCCTTTTACACTAATATGTGCACTTCTCATTTTAATTTTGATTCATTTTGTGAGTATATTACAAATTTAAATAAGTATTTCCTGCATTACCCATGACATCTAACATTGCTGAACTGGCAAGAAATTTAAATTTTGAATGTACATGCTACTTTTTAACTCATTTTGCTTTTACTTTTCCCCTCAACCTGGGTGGTAGAATTTTACTGACATTTTCTGTCATTAAAAAAAAGAAATCAAGAAGAACTGTCTGCTGCTAATTTTAGGGTCCAGTCTCTACATGGCATGCTGATTGTAGGGACCAACGTGGCAGAACTTCTGTGATACATTCCTTTTCCACAAAGCCTGCTCACATTTCCTCTTCTGTGTGTGATGACACCTTTCAGGTCAGTCCACTCCAGCATTTCTCCATTAGAGATGACCCTCACCTTTTTCTTTTCCTTTATTCTTCTTGCCACAGAAAATATAAACATGCAAACAAATGAATGAGGGCGTGCTCCTCCGAGCAAAATTTAAATCCTATATGAAATACTACAGGAGATAGGACTTGTTTAAACGAGCACAGTTCAGAGCAATCAAGAGTGTATTAGAGGAGAGAACGGCTTCTTTATGTTGGACTGAACCCTTCTGTCACACCTTAAATATACCTTTAGCCTTCTGCCATCTTCCATCATCTGTCAGAGAGAGTCAAAAAAAATAAATGAAGACGCCTTTGACCCCAAAGCATTGAGAGAGTAAAAGAAAGATTCTTAAGTAGAATAGTGAAGAATAGATTTTAAATGAATCTGCAGGCATGGAAAAGGAGATGTTTTATGTAGTTAAAAATCTATGATTCTTGACCCTTTGCATGATTCAAGAATATGCTGTAGAAAGAAGAGGAACAATTGATTAATGGAAATGGCTATGACTGGTCGCTCNTTTTCTCCACCAGGTCGCCTCTGTTTCCTACCTCCCCCTTCTCGTCCCTACCCAACTCTGTGAATCTCTGTGTGTTCCTGACGGTGGAGAACACTTAAGGAACTGTTTACTGGTTGGATCTGTCTCTCTCCTTTTCATTCCCCTCTTTTATCCTCCTGGCCACCTATGTCTCCTTCCTCCCTCTCCTCTTCTCTGTATAACTCCATGAACATATCTGAGCGGTCCAGACTGTAGATCACACATAAGGAAGTGATTACTGGCTAGCTTGCTCTCTCCTCTTTTGATTTCACCTCATCTCATTCAGGTCACCTCTAACTCACCCCTCCCTCTTCTCTTCTCCATGTAATTCTATGAACCTCAATGTGGAGAAACTTTTCATCTTTAACCTAGATGTTTTATCAACAGTGCAGTATAGAAGGAGAAGTCTTGAGACTAATGTAAAACTGAAAACCAAAAGCAGGAGGCTTAAGTCCAAATACTGAGAACATCAGAGAACTGATAGGTACTCATCAAATGCCTCCATACCTACACTGAAACCAAGCACCATCCAAAGGCCAACAAGTTCCAGAGCAAGACATACCACACAAATTCTCCAGCAACACAGGAACACAGCCCTGAGCTTCAATATAGAGGCAGCTCAAAGTTACTCCAAAAGCATTTCAAAGTTACTCCAAAAGCATTAACAACTCATAACTCCTTACTGGACACTTCATTGCACTCCAGAGAGAAGAAATCCAGCTCCACTCCCCAGAACACTGGCACAAGCTTCCCTAACCAAGAAATCTTGACAAGCCATTGATACAACCCCACCCACAGCGAGGTAACTCCATAATAAATAGAACTCTACAAACTGCCAGAATACAGAAAGGTTAACCCAAATGCAGCAATATAAACAAGATGAACAGACGGAGGAATACCCAGCAGGTAAAGGAACAGGAGAAATGCCCACCAAACCAAACAAATGAGGAAGTGATAGGGAATCTATCTGATAAAGAATTCTGAATAATGATAGTGAAAATGTTCCAAAATCTTGAAATCAAAATGGAATCACAGATAAATAGCCTGGAGACAAGGATTGAGAAGATGCAAGNAGCTTTGTTCGTAGTGATGCTTTCTAAGGCCTACTTGACTTCACATTCCAAGATGTCTGGTTCTAGATGAGTGGTCACACCATCGTGATTATCCGGGTCGTGAAGATCCTTTTTGTACAATTCTTCTGTGTATTCTTGCCATCTCTTCTTAATATCTTCTGCTTCTGTTTGAAATGAATAAAAATAAATAAATCATATTTTCAGTTTAGGGTGCTAGAAAAAGAAAAGATAAAGTAGAATAAAAATATAATAATAGAACATAAAGAAATATAAAGCAGAAATTAATGCATCATAAATCAACTGTACTCCAGTAAAAATTGAAATAAAAAAGAAATAATAGAAAGGATCAATAAAATAAAGACTGATTCTCTGAAAATAACAAATTTTTAAAAAGACATACTAGTAGCAAGAGTAATCAAGAAAAACTAAAAAGTATATGGAGCACATTTTTTAATTGAGGTGGGATTCATGTCACATAAAAGTACCATTTTAAAGTAAACAGTTTAGTGGCATTTACTACATTCATAAGGTTGTTCAACCGCCACCTCTGTCTAGATCCAAAATATAATCATCACCCCAAAAGGAAGCTATCAACCTGATAAACTGTTGTTCCTCATTCTCCTCCCCACCCCACCCCTGTTTCCACCTCCGGCAGCTACAAGTCTTTGTTTCATCTCCCTGAATTTAGCTATTCTAAATATTTCTAGAATATATCTATAAAGAATAGATATTTCTATTCTATAAATAGAATCTTATAATGTGTGACCTCTTTCATCTGGATTGTTTCACTTATCATTGTGTTTTTAAGATTTGTTCATGTTGTAACATGCATCAGTATATCATTTCTTTATATGGCTGAGTAATATTTCATTATAAGGATATGCCACAATATCTTTTTCCATCCATTCGTTGGAAGACAGTTGTGCTGTTTCTACCTTTTGGGTACAGTGAATAGTGCTACTAGAAACATATTGTATGTATACTTCAGGGCCTGTTGTCTGTTCTTTTAGCTGTATATCTAGGAGTGGAGTTGCTACATTATATAGTAATTCCATGTTTAACTTTTGGGGAACTGCCAAACTGTTTTCCACAGCAGCCAAACCATTATACATTCCTGCCAACAGTGTATGAGATGTCCAGTTTATGCACATCCTCATCGGTGCTTCCTGTTTTCTGGGGTTTTCCCCCATTGTGGTTTGATACCTATTTTCATGATGACTAGTGACATGAGCATCTTTTCATATGCTTGTTAACCATTTGTATATTTTCCTTGGAGAAATGTGTAGTCAAGTCTTTTGCCCATTTTTAATTGGATTATTTGTTTGTCTTTTTGTTGAGTTGTAAATGTTCTTTATATTTCCTAGATACTAAAACCTTTTCAGAGATATAGTCATATCTGTCTCTTTGTGACCCCATGGCCTGTAGCCCACCAGGCTCCTCTGTCTATGGGCTTCTCCAAGCACAAATTCTGGAGTGAGTAGCCATTCCATTCTCCAGGGAATCTTCCTGACCCAGAGATCGAACCTCAGTCTCCTGCATTGCAGGCGGATTCTTTAGCATCTGAACCACCAGGGAAGCCTATCAGAGCTACGGTTTGCCAATATTTCTCCCTTCCTGTAGGTTGCCTTTTTCACTTTCTTGATAATGTTGATGAAGCCCACTATACCTGTTTTTTATTCTATTGCTCGTGCTTTTGGTATCATGGAACACATTTTTTTAATTGTGTGCCTATACTGTGACCAATCTCATACAAATAAACTTGTGTTTATATGTGTAAAAATCTTTTGTAATAGCAAAATGTTCATAAGAAGAGAGATGACTAGATAAATAATACTGTTACCTTTGAAAAGATGGAGGTGAAAAGAGGTGAGAGAGGGACTAAATTAGTTTTCTGTTGTTGCATAACGAATTATAACAAATTTAATGAACTTCAAAATTTCCCTTTTTTTAGTTCATAGTTCTGTAGGTTAGAAGGCATTACTGGGTTCTTTGTTCACTATATTACAAGGCTGAAATAGTGTCTGTGTTGTAATGTAAAAGCTGTACTGGAAAATTTGCTTCCAAGTTCATTGGCTGTTGTTGGCAGGATTCAATTTCTTTCAGTTATGGCACCAAGGTTTCATTTCCTTGCTAACTGTTGACTGAGAACTGCCATTAGTTCCTAAAGGCCACAAGCCTTTCTTGTTTTGTAGAACCCTCCATTTCAGGTTAGCAAAAGTGCAGTGAGTCTTTTCTGTGCTGAGAATCTCTTACTTCCTCTTAAAGGACTCGTGGGATTAGGTCAGGTTTATCCACAAATCTCCCTATTTTGTGGTCAGCTGTGGCTTCCCTGTGGCTCAGAGGTTAAAGCGTCTGCCTCCAATGCGGGAGACCCGGGTTCAATCCCTGGGTCGGGAAGATCCCCTGGAGAAGGAAATGGTAACCCACTCCAGAATTCTTGCCTGGAGAATCCCATGGATGGAGAAGCCTGGTAGGCTACAGTCCACGGGGTCGCAAAGAGTCGGACATGACTGAGCAACTTCACTCCACTTGTGTTGTATAAGATAACCTGATCATGGAATTAGAAGTCACCATACTTATAATCCCAAAGGTTATAACCTCTATAGAGGGGAAGTTTAGGGGACAGTTGTAGAGTTCTGCCTACAACAGAGACTGCATATATGCCTGCGTAGTCACTCAATTGTGTCTGACTCTGTGCCACCCTTTGGACGGTAGCCCAGCAGGCTCCCCTGTCCATGGAATTTTCTAGGGAAGTTGCCATGCCCTCCTCTGGGCCATCTTCCCAAATCCAGGGGTCGAACCTGCATCCCCTATGTCTCCTACATCACAGGTGGATTCTTTACCCCCGAGCCATCAGGGAAACTTCTACATAAACATGTTCTTTATATGAAAGTTAATGAGTTCAGTGAAAACAGCAAATTTACAATTGTGAGTATAGCATGAGTTGACTTTGTGGGGAAAAACCATGTATGTCTATATGCATGTATATATATATATGCATGTAATGTATTATAATTACAAATTTTTTAAAAGGCTAAAATTTTTCAAAATTGTCCTTGAACTGACAGATACTTGATGTTTTGGTAATAATTCTTTTTAAAAGTAGCTGGCAACAATCTTAAGGAAAAGATAGTTATAAAAATTATAGGAAATACTGATTTTTCTGTATGAGGAGAAAAATATGGAAAAAATTTCTCACTTCTACTTCTCCCTTCTTCAAGCCTTCTGGCCTGGCAGTCCAAAATAAACATCTGCTTGCTTTTGAGTGGTAATGATTTAAGAAAAGAACAAAGCCTGTAAATGGCCAGAATTTTAAATATCCTTAATATCTTTCCCTAATATCATAGATCCCACTTTTTACAAGGAACTTGTTGTCTTTGTTTAAAAAAAATTTTATTCTATTAAAAAAGAAAAAAATATTTCTCTAAAACATGTTATGGTTCACTGTTATCTTAATCTATTTAATACTTACCTTGCCAAATAGTGTAAAGAGTATTCTTTTAGAATAGAATTTGTGTTTTGATCTTTATTTGATTTTTTAATGGATACAGTTATCTTTTCTTTTATATGAGTTTCTTTATTCACAGGGGAAGTATTATTGTTTAACTAACTTACTTTCTCTACTGGTGTGCCTCTTAATATGCCTCATTCTCTTGCTGGCCCTCTCCAAGTTTAGAAGAGTACTTTGAAGCCTCTGGGTGCTAATGATTGATTCTATAACTCAACTGGCTTTCCCTAAGGCGTCTTCAGTATGCCAGGTTTTTCTCCTAGGCCTTGGGAATACAAAGTTGCCCTCAGAAACTTAACCTCTCTTGATTATCATGCGAAAGCACTTGTTAACCATCTTTTCATAGATGCTGTGCAAAGCAAGCTAAAAAAGGCTCATTTCTTACTCTCCTGGAGTTGGCTCAGCATTCAGAACACGCTTGCATAGCATGTACTTTTTCTTGAAAATCAGCTGCTTCTGTAATTGAAATAGAGGGCTCTGCCTGAGAGGCAAGTTTTCTATCCAAAAGAGAAAATCGCAGGTAACTCGAGAGAGAAACTTTCTTTTGAAATGATGGCTGAGAACTTTGTTAATTAAATCAAACACTTTTTCTTTTCTCTGCTAAAGACATCATGTCTTACAGTGCAACTAGAGCTTATCTGCAGGAGCTCCGGCAGCCAGTGAAGGACCTGCTCATCAGTCTGTCCACTCAAGGCCACATGGTATGGTCTGACCTGTTTTAACTGACAGTCAATTTCAGTTTCTTCTCCTACCCTGCTCTCATTGTCAATATGCATATCTTACCTGGAAATTACAAAGATCTAGAGAAACTAAAAATTAGCTTACTCTCTCACATAAAGAAAGCCAGGATCCTGTGCCCTATGGATGGAGAGGCCAATGTGTGAATATTTAAGTGAAACACTTTATACTCTATCATCTTGTAAGTTTTCTCTTAAAAGAATATATTTTTCTAACCCCAAACCGAAAATATAGACAGAATGAATGCAAATACAGTTTGAAGCTAAATGTATTTCATTTCAGGGGCCAGGCTAACTCATGCTTTTTTATACATGGCCAAGGCATCACATCTTGCTCTGAAATAGTACAGTGAAAATCTACTTAGAGATACACCTGGTGAAACTTTCATTTTAGATATATACTTTGATCTTTGGTTAAATGTATGTTTCTTTCATCTGAGAAAAAGGCCAGGAATTGTTCTCCTGTGTGTGCCATCTCTTTATGTTCTGAGTCTAAGTATCAGGCTGGAGAAAATTTTTAATACAATGTACTACAGAGTCTGTACAAACACAGTAAAAGAAATGGTCAATTTTCTTTAAAAAGTTCTTTGTTTACAAGAAATTTCCCTTCTGCTCTATCTAGACTATAACACACAGTGCAGAGTAGAATAGAATAACTAATGCTTCTGACATGAGTTCATGAATATTCATCATGACATCAATCTTGAATATTCATTGGAAGGACTGAAGCTAACACTCCAATACTTTGGCCACCTGACTTGAAGAACTGACTGATTTGAAAAGACCCTGATACTGGGAGAGATTGAAGGTGGAAGGAGAAGGGGACGACAGAGGATGAGATGGTTTGATGGCATCACTGACTCAGTGGACATGAGTTTGAGTAAGCTCTGGAGATTGGTGATGGACAGGGAGGCATGGCATGCTGCAGTCCATGGGGTCTCAAAGAGTCAGACAAACTGAGCAACTGAACTGAGCTGAACTGACATGAGTTCAGAAAAACCTTCTGCCTGGAAAAGAATGTGGAAAATTAAGAGGTATCAGAGGTAGACGTCATAGTCGATTGTTATAGTCAAAGATTTATTTTTCACCTATTATGTGCTCCCACTGGTATAGGCTCTATAGAGACATGCCAGTGAAGAAAACTCAACAAAAATTCCTGCTCTTATGAAACTTACATTCTTGTAGGGGGAGTCAATCAATAAATAAGTAGTTTGTATAGTATATTTGGAAGGATAAATGTTAGAATAAAAAAGTAAAGTATGAAGGGGAATTTGCTGTTTTGAAAAAGGTATTCAGTATAGGCCTTACTATTCTCATCTGGTAAACATACCATAGGGCTATCTTCCAGGGGAGAGACTTGTTTTCTACCATCTTCTCATCCTTTACCAGCTGAGCCTCCAGGGAAGCCCAAGAATGCTGTAGTGGGTAGCCTATCTCTTCTCCAGCAAATCTTCCTGACCCAGGAATGGACCAGGGTCTCCTGCATTGCAGGTGGATTCTTTACCAGCTGAGCTATCAGGGAAATGCTTTGAATCTCAAAATGACTTCCAAATTAATGAAGTGGAGCCAAGGGATGAAATTACAACCAGCCTTCTCACCCCTGGTCACAAAAAGATAAATAAGGAAACTAGAATAGGAGGCCTTTGCAGTAATTCAGATGGGAGATGTTGGTGGCTTGTATTTGGGTTATTTTTTTGAAGTAGAACCACGCTGGTTTCATTTCTGGTATGGTGGAGTGACCTCCTAACAGGCCAGCCCTCTAAACAGAATAAATATGACATATCATAGTCTTACTAAAATTCTTAAAAGTAGCTAGTAAAAAATGACACATTGCATGCCTGGAAACAATAATTCAAGTGATCGTGAGCTTTTTATCAGAAATCATAGAGTCCAGAAGGTAATAGAAAAACATCTTTAAAGTATTGAAGGACAGACAAACACAAAGTTTTATATTTAGTGAAAAAAGTCTTTTAAGAATGAAGACAAATGAAAGAGTAATGAAGACAAAATAAAGACAAATATCTTTATTTTAAAGACATTTTCAGATGAGGGAAAACTAAGAGAGCTTGTCACCAGGACAACTGTACTTTAAGACTTGCTAATGGAAGTTCTCCAGGCTAAAAAAAGAATCACAGGCAAGCTCGGATGCTCAAAACTGAATGAAGAACATTGGAAATGATAAATATATAGATGAATAGAAAAGACTATTTGTCTCTTAATTTAAAAAAATATAGTACTGTATAAAATAAAAATAACATTTTCTTGAGGGTATTCTAATGTATGTACTTATGACAACTATAGCAGAAAGGATGGAAGGAATGGTAATTTAACCTCTACATTTGTAAGCTTTATACATTTTTTGTAAAATGGAAAAATACTCATTTGCAATTGATGGTGAAAACTTAAGAATGTAGAAAATAATACAAAGAGGTACAGCTAAAAAGTCAGTTGATAAGTGAAATTTTAAAATCTACCCAATATTGGAAGATTCCTGGAACTGTTCTGGTTCTTTATTTCCTCACATTCCAAAGTACATGTTCATGGTGTCTTAGGAGCCAAATCCACTGAAGAGAGTATAATTTCAGGTATCATTCAAAACAGTAATGAGTTGCCTCAGAGGTTAAATTTAATTAGTCTTTCTTCAGTTCAGTTCAGTTCAGTCACTTAGTCATGTCCAAATCTTTGCGACCCCATGGACTGCAGTATGCCAGGCTTCCCAGTCTGTCACCAACTCCCAGAGCTTGCTCAAACTCATGTCCATCAAGTCAGTGATGCCATCCAACTACCTCATCCTCTGTTGTCCCCNATAAGGGTGGTGTCATCTGCATATCTGGGGTTCTTGATATTTCTCCCGGCAATCTTGATTCCAGCTTGTGCTTCTTCCAGCCCAGCGTTTCTCATTATTCATTATTGATGTTCAATTTCTATCAGATTTGTTCAATGGGCAAATTTGGCTCTTGAGTTCTTCCAATTTGTCCCTTTTTCAATATTCTCTTATTGAAGATAGTACAAAAACATTTCAAACTTACTAATAATTTTAATATCCCAGCTCTGGAATTAGCTTTTTCTCCAAAGACAGCTGATAACCTTTAGTGGAAAATGGTATTTAGACACAAAAATCAGGGTAATAGGTGTGCTCACTGTTACCCATGTCATTGCTTCTAGACCCTCTTAGTAGCCCTATGACATATATAATGACATTTTCACATTCATTCATTTATTTTTTTTTCTTTCCTAAAAACTGTGAGTTCACGTTGATATTTTAAATATCTAAAAGAGAGAAACTGGGCTTTCATTACTGTCAATATGCTTTCTCAAGCCTAGAACAGACAAAAAGTAATTTCAAAATTATTAACTTATATAAGTACAAAAAGGAATTTGATCTTCATTTACTGTTCTCTTTGTANTTTAAATATCTAAAAGAGAGAAACTGGGCTTTCATTACTGTCAATATGCTTTCTCAAGCCTAGAACAGACAAAAAGTAATTTCAAAATTATTAACTTATATAAGTACAAAAAGGAATTTGATCTTCATTTACTGTTCTCTTTGTAGAATACATATCTTCAGCATTCATTTCTATTAGTTTTTCCAAAATCAAACAATCATTAATTCCATGCCAATGAAGATATATAATATTTTGTATTACTTTTAAAGGTTTTCTCAGTCTCCTTTCCAGTTGTTATTCTCTCATTCCAAGCTACTTTCATGATTATTATCATGCATATTTTACAATCTGCCTATCCATTCTTTTGTTGGTGAACATTAAATTATTTCCAATTTCTGGCTCTTATGAACAAAGTTTCTAAGATATTCTAGTATAAAATTTTTGTGAACACACTTTTATTTCTCTTGGATAAAAAGCTAAGAGTAAATTTATATAGATTATATCATAAGTGTATGTTCAATTTTATAAGAAACTGCCTGACTTCTCTCTAGCTTCTTGTTGTAGTTTATAATCTCATTATCAATTTATCAAAGTTCTAATTTCTCCACATCCTTGCTTGCATTTGATGTTGTTTATCTTTTTAAGTTTCATCAATTGTAATTTTTAAGATTTGGAGTCTCTTGTTTTTATTTCCCTGACTTATTAATAATACTAATTACTCCTTCATGTGCTTGTTGTCCAGACATATGTCTTCTTGTAAGATTCTATCCAAAAATTGTCTTTTATTTTTAAATCTATCACTGAGATGCAGGTTTTTGTTTTCCACTCTTTGTAATTTGTGTACAAATCTTTAATCTGACATATGCTCAGCAAATTTTTTTCTATGTTTTTTTTCATAAAGAAAAGTTAAGATTTTGATAAATTCTAATTTACCTATTTTTTCCTTTTAGACATATTGTTTCTGTGTCTATTCTAATAAATATTTTTCCCATACCTGACAATATTTTTCTATGTTTTATTCTAGAAATTTTAGTTTAAGCTCAGTCAGTTCAGTTCAGTCGCTCAATTGTGTTTGACTCTTTGTGACCCCGTGAATTGGAATACCCCAGGCCTCCCTGTTCATCACCAACTCCGGAAGTTCACTCAGACTCACGTCCATTGAGGCAGTGATGCCATCCAGCCATCTCATCCTCTGTCGTCCCCTTNCAATTGTGTTTGACTCTTTGTGACCCCGTGAATTGGAATACCCCAGGCCTCCCTGTTCATCACCAACTCCGGAAGTTCACTCAGACTCACGTCCATTGAGGCAGTGATGCCATCCAGCCATCTCATCCTCTGTCGTCCCCTTCTCTTCCTGCCCCCAATTCCTCCCAGCATCAGAGTCTTTTCCAATGAGTCAACTCTTTGCATGAGGTGGCCAAAGTACTGGAGTTTCAGCTTTAGCATCTGTCCTTCCAAAGAACACCCAGGACTGATCTTCAGAATGGACTGGTTGGATCTCCTTGCAGTCCAAGGGACTCTCAAGAGTCTTCTCCAATATCACAGTTCAAAAGCATCAATTCTTCGGTGCTCAGCTTTCTTCACAGTCCAACTCTCACATCCATACATGACCAGTGGAAAAACCATAGCCTTGACTAGACAGACCTTTGTTGGCAAAGTAATGTCTCTGCTTTTGAATATACTATCTAGGTTGGTCATAACTTCCCTTCCAAGGAGTATAAATTTATACTATTTAAAACTTTTTAACATTGTCTTAGGTAAGACTTGAAGTTTTTTGTTTCCATATGTATATCCAGTTGTTCCTGCAGTTTTGAAAATAATTATATATCTCTTTGGATTCCTTAAAACCTCTGTGAAAAATCAATTGACTACATAAATATTGTACTGTTTCTGGACTCTATGTAGATATTTCTTGTTTATTGTAGGCTTGTATTAAGATTTACAGTCAGATAGTGTGTCTCTTATTTTCTACTATTGTTTTGGTCAATTTCATTTCCCATATGAATGCTAGAATCAGCTTATCAATTTTTATTTGAAAACTACTTTATCGTAATGACTTATTATTAATGTTAAACATCTTCCTTGTGTTTATTTGCTATCTATGTTTTCTTTAATTTAGTGTCTTTTCAAATATTTTTTCTATTTCTAATAGGATTGTTCTTTTTCATTATTGAATTCTGAGTAATTCATACGTTTTAGACACTAGTTCTTTATTGAATATGTGTCTAAAATATATTGTCTTAGCTATAAATTTTCTTTTATTATATTAATGGATCATTTGCTGAGCATCCTTTTTATTTTTGATAAAGCTCAATTTACAATTTGTAATGGATTACTGCTTCTGGTGTCATATATAAGAACTTTTTTCATAACCAAGAATATGAAAGCTTTTTCCAAAATTTTCTTCTAAAATATTTCTACTTAGACATTTTACATTTGCCTCTATGACACATTTTAAAATTCATTTACTATAAGGTAAGAGATATGGATTGAGGTCATTTTTTCTCCATAGAGGTATCCAGTTTTTCCAGAACTATTTCATTCAAAGCTATCTTCTATTTCCTGAATTACCTTCACACTTTTGTCAAATTGATTACTTGTGTCTGTGTCTTTTTGTGTGTGTTTAGTCTATTAATATGGTAAATTATATTGAGTGATATTTGAGTGGTGAATCAGCCTTGTACTCTTGAGATAAACTACTTGGTTATCATATAATATTATTGTTGAATTTGATATGCTAGTATTTTGTTGATGAGGTTTTCATCTATTTTTTGTTTTTAATACTAGTGGCCTCTTTCCTTTTCTGCTAGCTTGCTGCTGCTGCTAAGTCGCTTCAGTCGTGCCTGACTGTGCAAACCCAAGGACTGCAGCTTACCAAACTCTTCAGTCTATGGAATTTTCCAGGCAAGAGTACTGGAGTGGGTTGCCATTGCCTTCTCCCCATGATAGCTTAGCTGGTAAAGAATCCACCTGCAATGCAGGAGACCCTGATTCGATTCAGGAAGATGCCCTGAAGATGGGAATAGCTATCCATTCCAATATTCTGGCTTGGAGAATTCGATGGGCTGTATAATCCATGGGGTCACAAAGAATCAGACATGACTCAGTGACTTTCACTTTCACGTTTAAGTGACCTAATCTTTAGGGGCTTCCCTGGTGGCTCAAGTAGAAGGCAATGGCACCCTACTCCAGTACTCTTGCCTGGAAAATCCCATGGATGGAGGATCCTGGTAGGCTGCAGTCCTTGGAGTCGGGAAGAGTATGAAATGACAGAGTGACTTCACTTTCACTTTTCACTTTCGTGCATTGGAGAAGGAAATGGCAACCCATTCCAGTGTTCTAGCCTGGAGAATCCCAGGGGTGGGAGAGCCTGGTGGGCTGCTGTCTGTGGGACATGACTGAAGTGACTTAGAAGCAGCAGTAGCAGCAGCTGGTGCCTCAAAAGATGAAGAACCTGCCTGCAAAGTAGCATATGGGGCCTCAGTCCCTGGGACAGGAAGATTCCCTGTAGAAGAGATTTTCAACCCACTCCAGTATTCTTGCCTGGAGAATTCCATGGATAGAGAAGCCTGGTGGCTATAGTTCATGGGATCGCAGAGTCCAACACGACTGAGTGACTAACTTTCATTTTCACTTTTCAGTGCCCTATAGTTCTCTTTTCTTTCAAAGTCTTTTTCTAGTGTTGATGTCAGAGATCAGAGTAATATAGGATTCATGAAATAACATTTGAAGAGTCATTTTCTAAGCTATCTAGAAAAGATGGTGTAGAACTAGTATTTTTTTCCTTAATTTTCTGATAAAATTTGCCAGTGAAACCATCTGTCTTGAAGTGTTTTGCTTGAAGGGTTTTTTTTTAAATTAGTTTATTTATTTTTTTTAAATTTTACTTTACAATACTCTATTGGCTTTGCCATACATCGACATGAATCCACCCGGGTGTACACAAACTCCCAATCCTGAATCCCTCTCCCACCTCCCACCTCACAACGTCTCTCTGGATCATTCCCCGTGCTTGAAGGTTTTTAAACAGTAATTTATTTTAAAAATACATGGAGGACTACTTAGGTATCTATTTCTTTTTGAGTGAGTTTTGTTTATTTATGTTTTTCAAAAAATTGGTGTCTTTAAGTTATCAAATTTGTGGGTAAAGAATTGTTTGTAAGGCTTATCCTTTCAATGAGTATCTGAGTTTGTAGTGAAGTCTTCCTCTTTCATTTATAATAATGGTAATATTGCTTTTCCACTTTTATTCATTGTCAGACTAGAGATATGACAATATTGCATATACTTTGTATGTACAGTAATTTTTATTTTTAGTTTTTTCTAGTAATTTTTTATTCATTACTGGGAATTTTACATGTTGTAGAATCTCTCCAACCTCATTTAAAGTGTATTATTTTTTTTTCAGACAGAAAGGAATTTCTTTAATAAGAGATTCAATTTATGGATGTTACACTGTTAGGCTGAATTCTCCAAGAAAGCAGTGTATTCTTTCTTAACTGTTATGTAGTTAATTTAGCTGAACTCAAACTTAATTCTTGCCTACTTGAAAGAAGGTGAATCCTTTGCTCAGTTTTCAGCTTTACAGCTATGGCATTTCACCTTGAACTCTTCCTAATGCATATACAAGTTAGGGGTAAAATAAGGATTTAGGTGGCATTTAAATGCAGCTTTTATGACTTCTCCTTCTGTGACTGTCTCCTTCCTTGGATTTTTTCCTTCATTTTCCATCCATTCAGAGAACCCTAAATGTTATCCTCTGCCTCCATAAGACCAATGGCTGTGACTTTCTATTTGAATTTCTGTTGCTCTTTATGTAGAGATTGTAAAATATCCTGAAGTCATATAAATGTAAGTTCTACATGGTATAGCAGACTTCCCAGGTTGATCAATAGTAATGAATCTGCCTGCAATGAAAGAATCATGGGTTTGATTCCTGGATTGGGAAGATCCTCTGGGGAAGGAAATGGCAAGCCACTCCAGCATTCTTGCCTTGGGAATCCTCTGAACAGAAGAGCCTGATGGGATACAGTCCATGGGGTCACAGAAGAGTTGGACATGACTTAGAGATTGAACAACAACAACAACATAGTATAGTGCCTTCTTTCAAGAGTCAGCCTACTCTCTTATTTCCGCCTGCATTTGGTCACTCTTCTGTGTCTTCAGTTACTCTTCACACTTCACATTTTGTGCAGAGCTTATATTTGTTATCTGTAAAAAGCCAGTTTGACAGTAGTAATTCTTCCCTAACTGAATCAATACATATCCCAGAAATACTTGAAGATATTTTACAGTTTGTGTGGTAAATGATTTGATATACAAGTATATTCATATCACATTTTTAAAAAATTAAGTCATTATTATTATCTATATTTTTGTTACTTGTTCTTTTGAATGGAGAGATTCTTAAATTTTTAATTTAAATTTTGGTTATGTTTTTCTGTACTTCTATTTGTATTTCAAATTTTCTTTCTCTTCTTCTCTCACTTTTGTTTTGGTTATACAGTNTCTTTCACTTTCATCAAGAGGCTTTTTAGTTCCTCTTCACTTTCTGCCATAAGGGTGGTGTCATCTGCATATCTCAGGATATTGATGTTTTTCTGTACTTCTATTTGTATTTCAAATTTTCTTTCTCTTCTTCTCTCACTTTTGTTTTGGTTATACAGTTCATTGCTAGGTCATTCAGTGCATAAATGGACATATTGCTATACTTGTTCTTATGTGATATAACACCTTTTTCTGCTCAATTATATTCCTCTTAAATTCTAAAAAAGTGCTATATCACATAAGAACAAGTATAGCAATGTGTGCATTTATGCACTGAATGACCTAGCAATGAACTGTATAACCAAAACAAAAGTGAGAGAAGAAGAGAAAGAAAATTTGAAATACAAATAGAAGTACAGAAAAACATCAATATCCTGAGATATGCAGATGACACCACCCTTATGGCAGAAAGTGAAGAGGAACTAAAAAGCCTCTTGATGAAAGTGAAAGAGGAGAGTGAAAACGTTGGCTTAAAAGCTCAACNAAATACAAATAGAAGTACAGAAAAACATCAATATCCTGAGATATGCAGATGACACCACCCTTATGGCAGAAAGTGAAGAGGAACTAAAAAGCCTCTTGATGAAAGTGAAAGAGGAGAGTGAAAACGTTGGCTTAAAAGCTCAACATTCAGAAAATTAAGATCATGGCATCTGGTCCCATCACTTCATGGGAAATAGGTGGCACGTATGGATGTGAGAGTTGGACTATGAAGAAGGCTGAGCACCGAAGAATTGATGCTTTTGAACTGTGGTGTTGGAGAAGACTCTTGAGAGTGCCTTGGACTGCAAGGAGATCCAACCAGTCCATTCTGAAGGAGATCAGCCCTGGGATTTCTTTGGAGGGAATGATGCTGAAGCTGAAACTCCAGTACTTTGGCTACCTCATGCGAAGAATTGACTCGTTGGAAAAGACTCCGATTATGGGAGGGATTGGGGGCAGGAGGAGAAGGGGATGACAGAAGATGAGATGGCTTGATGGCACCACTGACTCGATGGATGTGAGTTTGAGTGAACTCAGGGAGTTGGTGATGGACAGGGAGGACTGCATGCTGCGATTTATGGGGTCGCAGAGTTGGACACGACTGAGTAACTGAACTGAACTGATGATAATAATCACTATTGTTTCATAATAAATAGAAAAGATTACAGAAAATACTTGTGTGATTTTGGGAATAGAAACAGCTTAAAATGGTGTTAATAACTATAATTCTTAAGGAATAACCCTTTGATTAGTTTTGAGACAAATCCTCAATAAGATGCAAACAAATTTGGAATATTATCTTCTGAATAAAATGGGTCCATTTCTTTTTTGCCAAATATTCATTTCTCAACGAATAAGCTGATTACCTGTGGATCTTATTCTGAGGTTCCAAATTTGTCCATTTGCCAAGACTTAAATTCATAACCTTTCTAATGATTTTTGGGCTTGAATGAAGATTCTTGAGATGTTATTATACTACTTCTACATTTATGCCCAAATTTAGAGATAAAAGTACATGCTGGGGCAAGAATGCTATGTTTTGCTTTCCTCAGAACTTTTCCCCTTTCATTTTAATGTCAATTAGAGTTTACCAGTAAGGATATTGAGATCAGATAATATCAATAGTTCAAGTCATATTTATGAGATGTGGTATGAGAAAAATCTTGGTTACCTCATTTCTGGACTTACTGTTTTCCTCCAAAAGGCTTTTTTCCCCCACTTTGTGATTTACCATTTTTATATAACAAATGTATCTCTCTACTGCTTCTTTTAAATGGTTACATTAAGATAGATTGGCTTAGTTGATAATTTATTAAGTTTTGATGCAATGTGACCAAACTTAAGGAAGTTTTAAGTGCCTCAATTTGAGTGCTATATAATCCATGCTCCAATTTTTCAACAATAAACAAGGAATAAAGTTTTCAATTTTGTCAAATAAAAACTACATTATACAAATATAAATTTAAATAGATAAAATAGTATTAAATTTCCATGCACATAAGATATATTCCACTTGAAAGAGACCATTTGACTATAAGGATTAGTTGCGATTCCAATGCTGTTTTTACTGTCTCCATAGTTTTGTCTTTTTGGAATGTCATATAGTTGGAATCTTATGGTGTTTAGTATTTTCAGATTGGCTTCTTTCACTTTGTAATATGATCTTAAAGTTTCTCTATGTCTTTTCATGACTTGATAGCTCTTTCATTTTTAGTGCTGTGTAATATTCCAATGGGGCTTCCTAGGTGCCTCAGTGGTAAAGAATCCACCTGCCAATGCAAGAGATGTGGGTTAAATCCAGCAAGATATGCTGGAGTAGGGAGTGGCAACCTACTCCAGTATTCTTGCCTGAAAAATCCCATGGACAGAGAAACCTAGTGGGCTACAGTCCATGCGGTCACAAAAGAGTCAGACAGAACTTACTGACTAAACAACAATGACAGCTCTGACTTTTCAATTAGTTTGTCCTCACTGTGCATCAGGGACATGAACTTGGGTTCAACATCAGTATTGCTTTTGCTCCTTTTTCAAAGATCAGCTGAATACATTTATCTGAATCTATTGCTGGGCTTTCTATTCTATTTCACTCACCTGTGTCTATTCTTTGGCTAACTACCACATTGTTTTGTCTATCGTAAAGTTACAGTAAGCTTTGAAGTTGGATAGCATCAGTCTTCCGATGTTGTTTTCCTTTAATATTTTATTGGCTTTCTGTGTGTTTTGTCTCTCCATACAAGCATTGTTTACCCTTTTTTTTACTGGAGTATGGTTGATTTACAATGTTGTATTAGCTTCTGCTGTGCAGCAAAGTGAATCAGTTATACAGATATATATCACTCTTTCTTATATTCTTTTCCCATATTGGCCATTACAGAGTATTGAGTAGAGTTCCCTGTGCTATATAGTAGGTACTTATTAAATGTTTTCTACTTTATATATAATATGATAGATTCTCTTTTGGTGCCCATTCCAAAAGAAAAAGGCTTTAATGTGTCAAAGTTTTTCGTTAAGTAGAGTACACATTCTGAATATATGTAGTACTCTTTTAAACCATCAGTTTTTGGTCAGTTCTTCATAATTTTCTCATCTGTTTTAAATTCAGGTGTTCCACTTTCACTTGAATAAGTTTTTAAAGGATTTGACATTTTTTCTGACTCTCATTCTCTCCTCCTGTTCTTTCTTCCACTCACAGCCCTTGACTTCTTATCCTCTCTTTCCCCAATATTCTTTGAGAGTGAGGCCTTAAATTAACAAGTGCTTCACATTTTTAAAATAGCATTCAAATGTTTTAAAGATCAGAAGCACATGGAAGAAAGTAAAAAGGAAAAATAGATCCAATCATTAAACATTACAGATAAAGAGAAAGTATTTTCTTTTACAAAATTTCAAGTAACTTTTAGTGTTTTCTCAAAATTCTAATCTTTATACTGAAATGTGGAAAACATATTTTTTCCTGAAAAATTCATAATTTGTTATAGTTTTTAAAGTCAATTGTTATCACATTAATTCTGTCAACATAAGATCCTTGGCAGGAGAAGAGGATGACAGAAGATGAAATGGTTGGATGGCATCACTGATTCGATGGACATGAGTTTGAGCAAGCTCTGGGAGTTGGTGATGGACAGGGAGGCCTGGTCCATGGGGTCGCAGAGTCAGACATGACTGATTGACTGAACTGAACTGAACTGATATTTATTAAAACAAATATTTCAGACTATAAATTCTAAATTGTCAAATTATATTTATTGGTGGACTTCCCTGGTAGCTCAGCTATCAGTAAAGAATCTGCCTGCAATGCAGAAGACCCTGGTTTGATCTCTGGATTGGAAAGATCCCTTTGAGAAGGGAAAGGCTACCCACTCCAGTGTTCTGGCCTGGAGAATACCATGGATTGTATAGTCCATGGGGTCACAAAGAGTTGGACACGACTTAATGACTTTCACTTTTCACTTCTGTATTTATTTGTATAAATTAATATAGAAAAGAATTAAACACATAAACTAGTTTCCATAAGATCACTGTAGCAAATGTTTTTATTATATTTTTGCAATTAAAATTTGCTATATGACTACTAAAGACAGCAACAGTGAATCTCAGCTTCATCAAACTAGAGTTTGGCAGTTCTTTATGTAGAGGATATTATTTAGAAATTTCTTTGTCTTGTGAAATGACAGAGTACAAGTTGATTGGCCTTCAGGCCTGGGATCTTGGGTCAGGCCATTGATAAAGTTCAGTGGCCAAGAAAGAGGTCACCAATTGCTATTTATAATTTGTTTTCTGGTAATTTTATCATGCACACGTACTTAGAGGCCATGGGTTGCAGCTCATAAATTGAAACAAGTGAATAAAAATATGTAAAACTAATTGTCAGTTTTCAAAGCACTAAGATATTTGTTATATCCATTTAAATTAGTATGACTTTATGCATTAACTTTAAAGCTGAGGGGGACAGTAACAAAATATCATCCTGTATGTGCTCCTTTTTGAATTTTCAGATATGAGCATTTATAAAATGACATTGATAAGGAAATACAAAAGGCAACAGAAAATGTAAAGGTAACTCTTTTTATATAAATTTGTCTCATAATTCTTCATTGTTATTTCTTTTATTTCCTAATGATCAATAATTTAAACAATTGTTTCATTTTTTCTATGCATAATAAAGTGCTTCAACTAAAACATGCATATATATTTGAGAAAACATATATCAATACTTTTTTTGGATCAAATGTTTTAGTCTGCTTGATTGAAAAACACAAGTTCTATAGTGAATTTCTTGTAGCTTTCCTAGAGAATTTTACTTTTTATACAGCTAGGAAAATTCTTGAAGCTTGGGAAAACATAGCATATAGCCATGGTTAAAAGAATATTTTACTAAAAAACAACATTTAGAATAAGCTTAAAAAAACACGCACAACAGAATATTCATTAAATTAAAAAGTCACCAGATATAAAATAAAGAGATTAAATTAATTCTGAAAATCCTTTCACTCATATTTTCTTTTGTTTGATGGTCATAGAATTCTGTGTTGATGGGAAATACAAGGTCATTTCCAATAATGACAATTGAAAAACCCAAATCTAACCAAATTGAGCACATAAAAACAGGCTTGAGATTTTAGAAGCATAGCTATTTTTACCATAGCTTTACTATGTAGAGGACAAAGGAAGGAAAATTTTTCTTGGAATTCTGATCTTGAAAATCTAAAAGCAGGTTAATAGTACACAGCAAATAATATATCTTCCAAATGTATGTGTGGAAACATAAGTGAATATTTGATGATTTAGGGGTAGAAAGGAATGGCAACCCACTCCAGTATTCTTGCCTAGAAAATCTCATGGACAGAAGAGCCTGGCAGACTATAGTCCTTGGGGTCGCGAAGAGTTGAACATGATTTAGTGACTAAACCATCACCAGGATATCCATTACTGGAGGTCACTCATTGCCATGTTCCCTTTAATGATAGGTCAATATCTGGTTTAAATAAGTGTGAGTATTATAATGACTATATATTTTTTTCTAAATAATGCAATTTAAAATATATTCCTTCTACAATGTTTAAATGTCATGGAGAAGATGAGCATGGGATTAGGGATAGGGTGTTGATGCCTCTAATAGCCACATAAACTACATTTGGTAGAAGATTAATTGATAATGTGACTATTGCTAGAGAATGTGAGGTTTCTGAGAAAATGAGTGATCACAAAAAGTGACCAATTTTACTTGGCATACGAATCCACAATAAGAAAGACTGACGTGTGCACAGGTCAGACCTGGTGTGATCACTGTTACCTAGGAGGCTGAATAACAGTGTAGTTAAAAATTAGAGCATTGGAACTAAACTGTATTGCAACTTTAGCTCTGGCTCAGTCTAGCTCTGTACTAACTGATGGAGAACTTCTTAAATTCTCTAAAATCCAATTTCCTTATATAAGTTGAATTAAGAAAGGAGTTGGTGTAAGGAGTAAAATAGATTGTGTGTATGAAACTCAAAATAGTGATTGACACATGTAAGTGTCCATTAGATGTTAATATGTTAAATGTATTTAAATCTCACACTATTCTATAATATGGTTTCTATGATAAGCTTTAACATACTATAAAACAGGATGTTTATATGGTCACTGTATAGAAGCTATTTTAGAGACATTAGTTGAAGATTACTTTTGTGTCCAAGCATAATTTCTCCCTCAAGGAGAAGCAGGCTTTTCCATAAACCTTAGGACTAACTATTAAATCTGTAAAGTGATCATTCAGCCCATAAACTGTAACGTGGTGGCAACTGTTGGTTCAGTCAATGAGGAAACAAGCAGCCCAAATGAATCCACAAAGTATTGTTACACAGTTTTATGGACTCACAAAGAAACTTGGAGATAAACCTTAAAATGGGGCAAAGTAGACCTGCATGCTACTGTAACTAGGAATATGGATGAGAAATATTGTGGAATTCTTCTGGAATTCTCCCATAAAATATAGATGAGAAATTGAATGTAATAGCCATGTATTAGCATTTGAAGGACATTTCACCAAATCTTGTGTCAGATTGTGGTCAAACATTTCCTATGTGATTTATGTGGTTATGTCCGTGGTCTCCAGGTTACTGGAGCAGACTTGTATCTCTATAAAATCAATTAAATTAAGAAGAGAACCAAAAGCTGGAAAAAGTTATCGATCTATTTCAATCTCTTTAAGAGCTTCCCAAGTTCAACATCCATTCTTATCCCCACAGCACTCTCACCATAACGTTGCTGTGCTTATACCTCCAAAATTGGGAAAAAAAAAAAAAAAAGCTCAGTAGGATTGGGTCTCTCCTTGTCTTTGTCAAAACAAACATACATTTGATCAATATTGAAAGACTATAGTTTTCTGACATATACACTTCCATGCACTTTTGGGTATACTATTTTTTTGCTCTGAATTCACCTCTGCCAAGTATTGACAGAGGTGAAATCAGAGCAGAAAGCATCTTATTTATCATTTACAATTATTGCAATTTCACAAATATGCTCTTCTTTCTTATTTTCCCATCAGATGATCCTTACTTTCCTGTGCCTTGGGTATATTTCTCTTGTGTTCACCTCTATTATTTCTCTTTACACATTTATCTCTGCTAATAAGCTATAACACCTTCGAACGCCAGTTCATGTTTGATGGTTTTGCATTCCTGGCATAGAGTTCTTTAAGTTTTTCCTAAATTTAATTGAGTTGAATTTAATTGAATAGCTGTGTATTTTTCTATGGAACTATCTTCACTCTTCCTTCACTTCTAACCAATGACAGGTATTGGAGAGATAGACAGTTTTAAGGGCATGTTCTTCTGAAATGGAGCAGAATAATGTTAAATGACTCACAAAGAGATCAATGCCTAGAATTAGGCCATAGAAGCATAGTACTCAAACCAATAAGCTCACTATCTTGAAATCTGTAATGACACTAGAAATATATTTCCCTTTCTTTGCTGTGGTTTAGCTTTAAGAGGTCTGTATTTCAAGATTATAGGTAACTGATATCAATAAAATATAGTCAATTATCATTTTTATTCATCTATTTAGTGAACGAGACACAATTAACATTAGTTCATATTATCTTATATCTTGAATTAGTAATAAATTGTACTTAAAAATCAAGTAAGTAGAGGTTATGGACTTTCTCTGTTCTGTTATATGTTGCATCCAAGGGAATAAAATTGTTTTAGTTGCCAAGAAAGTAAACAGTTATCTTATAACAGGCTCTTGGTGGAATTAAGATGGTCATATATTTCATTTAATATTTGTTGCTGTAGATTAATTCAAAGATAAAGTTTTTTATTTGATCTGTTTGTTTTTCCTCAGGTGGGTCAAGTTTTGGCTAAACATGATAATGTCATGTATATGCTAAACTACCACTGTTTTCTAAACTTGTCAGGTAATAATAATCACTGGGATACTTGTTATAGCTGTAGATTATCAGTTCAATTTGAAGAATTTGTGTTGGACATTGAGAGTCTTTTTATTTTAACATGAAGTTCAGATAATTCTTATTTTTTGACACCCTTAGACTACTGCATCTTTGTACTATTTTAATGAACAAAAATATCTGGAAACTTGCAGGTCTTTTTGGTCAAAATCACTTCTTTTCGTTTAAGATATCTTCTTCCTTTCTAGATTTATCTTTCACCACTAATCTATTTTTAAAGAATTAGTTATGTTGGACTGCCTGCATGATCCATTTTCTTTTGCTCACACTGTTCATGCACTTCAAAACCTGATGTCTATGAGTTTCCTTCAGTTGGCTGTTCACACTTAACTGAGATTTAAGTTTACTGCCCTACTGGAATCATTCCTTGACATCCTATGACTGAGATGTATCCACCTGTGGTACTCAAAAACACCTGTGCCTACCATAATGCTCAGCATTTTTCACCGTACTCTTTACTTCTACATCTCTTCATCCAGAAGATAGATTCATGTGGGCAGGCACACAATGAGTTTCTCTGTGTTCCCAGACTAGCCTAGATCTAACTTACAATGAATGTCTAATAATGTTTACTAAAGGAATAAGAAGTACAAATTGTTTAAATTCTATCTTCATAATTTTAAATCTCTAAGCATGCATCTCAAAAAGAATATGTCTTTTTATTTTCTTCTTGACATATCTTCCATCTACATGAACAACTGTCATGGCTAGTTTTATATTACCACAAAAATTTGATTGGTTTTAAATGCATGGCATCCGGTCCCATCACTTCATGGCAAATAGATTGGGAAACAGTACCTGACTTTATTTTTCTGGGCTCCAAAATCACTGCAGATGGTAATCGCAACCATGAAATTAAAAGATGTCTACCCCTTGGAAGGAAAGTTATGACCAACCTAGACTGCAGATAAAATGCAGAGACAGAAGTCAGGCAGGTTGATTCCTCCAGTTCCATTCTTCTTTCTCAAGATTGCTTTGGCTGTTTGAGACTTTTTGTATTTCCATACAAATTGTGAAATTCTTTTTTCTAGTTTTCTGAAAAATACCACGGATAGCTTGATAGGGATTGCATTGAATCTATAGATTGCTTTGAGTAGTATACTCATTTTCACTATATTGATNCAGTCCTGGGTGTTCATTGATAGGATATTTTTGAAGCTGAAACTGCAATACTTTGGCCACATGACGCAAAGAACTGACTCATTTGAAAAGATCCTGATGCTGGGAAAGATTGAGGGCAGAAGGAGAAGGGGACGACAGAGGATGAGATGGTTGGATGGCATCACTGACTAAATGGACATTGGTTTGGGTGGATTCTGGGAGTTGGTGATGGACAGAGAGGCATGGCATGCTGCAATTCACGGGGTCGCAGACAGTCGGATATGACTGAGTGAATCAACTGAACTGAACTGAAAAATTATGAAAAAAAGAATATATACAAATAGTATAAGGAAGTGTAAATTAAACGTGGATTTTATTACCATTTCTGGTTATGATAGATAACCATTGTTACCAGTTTCTTATTTATATTTCTAGAAATGTTAATATACATAAAACATACATGTGCATGCATGCTAAGTCACCCCAGTTATGTCCGACAATTCACAAAAGACTGTAGCCTGCTAGGCTCCTCTGTCCACGGGATTATCCAAGCAAGAATACCAGAGTGTGTTGCTGTGCCATCCTACAGGGGAGCTTCCCAACTCAGGAATCAAACCTGCGTCTCTTACATCTCCTAAATTGGCAGGTAGGTTCTTTAGCACTAGCTGCAGCTGGGAAGCCCAAAGCATATATGTATATATCTCTCTCTATATATGTATATATATATAGAGAGATACATATTCACATAAGTACAAGTACACAGACATCCACACATAAATATTTGTCTTTTGTATACTTTTATATAAATAGGATAATACTATGTTTGTACTTGAAAAAAATTCATATTAAATTATATAAATCTACTTCATTCTTTTTATTGGCTTTATATTATTCTATTTATTGTGTGTATCAAGATACAGTTAATCTCCTCCAACTGGGTAGTTGTGTTTGTTTTAATTTGTTACCATTATAAATAATGCTGCAGTGAATATTCTTGCATACAATTCTTTGTGCAATGAGTAATTTTTCTGATTAAATTAATATGATTTTGGATATGTATTTTTGAATTAATCAAGAAAGACTGCTACAATTCATACTTCTATCAAGAAGAGAATGTCTATTTCTCCACACGCTCACTAATTTTGTGTTATTCAATCTATATTACGGTGATCTCATATGTGTTTTAATTAACATTAATTTACATACACATGAATAGTACTATTTTGCATATAATTAAGAATTTGTATTTCTGAAAGACATTCGTTCTTTATCTTTGTCTATCTAGATACCAGTATATGTCCAGTTTGCTCTGCTTTAAAATTCTCCAAAGTTTGTTGTTTCATCTTTTGATCTCTGGTTGTCTGTTTATTTTCAAAACTCTAGTTTCCTTACTTTATTTGAAATACAAAATTATGTTTTATATAAGGTCAGTTTTCCAGTATTGCCATTATACTCACTCCATTAGAAAGGATCTGACACTGATACCGGTTTAGTTTTCTTTTTTACTCAGTTCAGTTACTCAGTTCAGTCACTCAGTTGTGTCCAGCTTCTTGCAACCCCATGGACTGCAGCATGCGAGGCTTCCCTGTCCATCACCAACTCCCAGAGCTTGCTCAAACTCATGTTCCTTGGTGATGCCATCCAACCATCTATCCCTCTGTCATCCCCTTCTCCTGCTCTCAATCTTTCCCAGCATCAGGGTCTTTTCAAATGAGTCAGTCCTTTGAATCAGGTGGCCAAAGTATTGGAGTTTCAGCTTCAGCATCAGTTCTTCCAAGAATATTCAAGACTGATTTCCTTTAGGATGGACTTGCTGTCCAAGGGACTCTCAAGAGTCTTCTCCAACATCACAGTTCAAAAGCATCAATTCTTCCATGCTCAATTTTCGTTATAGTCCAACTCTCATATCCATACATGACTACTGGAAAAACCATAGCTTTGACTAGATGGATCTTTGTTGGCAAAGTAATGTCTCTGCTTTTTAAATGAAATTTGAATGGAAAATATCTATGTGTTTTGATTTCCAGTACCTACCTACATAGAATTAATAATACTTCCAAAATTACAGAAATTACAGAAAAGAAAAAACCTTCCAAAGTTAGAAACTGTCTAAATTTGAGGTATAAGATGAATATTCATTAAAAATATGGAATACTTCCCAAATTTTGGAGTCATCCTTGCACAGGGGCCATGCTAATCTTCTTTGTATAGGTCCAATTTTATCATACGTGCTGCTGAATTGAACACTAGAGTTAATTTTTCTAATTATATTTATCTATACTGGTATGATTTGTGTGTGTATATGTGAGCAAGTGTATGCATGCTCTAGTATTTAATTTAACTTGTATTACTACTGCATAAGTGCTTTACTTATTCTGGAGTTGCACTTGATGAAAAGCACTTAAATAATGTGTATTATAAATTTTGTGTATACTCTGAGGCTTCAGAATATTTCATCTATCTTTATCCAATTCTAAAGTGATGAACTTGAGATAATTTTTAATTAATTTTAGTATTTTGGTAATTTCCTTTTTATTGAAGTGTAGTTGACATATTATTATATTAGTTTCAGATATACAAGAGAGTGATTTAATATTTTTATAGATTATAATCCATATAAAGTTATTATAAAATATTGGCAATATTCCCTATGCTATACCTTATATTCTTGTATTTTTTTATACTAATTTCTTAAATTTCAGTCCTCATGGTCTTAAAACATGAGATCATTTGCCTTTAGAAAGCTCTGTTTTTGAAGTTTATCATCTAATTTTTTACCACATTTTAAAAACATATTCAAAATTTTTGCATTTTAAAACACTTATGTTCATATATTAGCTTCTTTAAACTATAGTTGAAAGGGAATATTTATGTTTGTTACATTTTGCTTAAGCCTCTCTCCCTCCCTCTCTCTCTCCAAGGGAAAGCAGGAATAGAAGTCAAGAGGAGAAAAGTAATTGACCCCTTGACCAAGTTGCTCTGTTTGGTGAGGTTGTACCACATTGCCCTTGTGAGGTTTACAGTAAGAGCAGAGCAGAGGTCTGGAGTAGAGGGACGAACAGTGTTAGGATCAAAGGACTAATTGTCTGTTTTCTTGAAGTTAGGGTTATTGGCAGCTGCCATTATACCATCCATGCTGCTGTCACCCAGCACAGCCAACCAGCATGCACTAATTGCAGTGGCCTTTTCATCAAGTAAGATCATCCCACTAAACACAAAGAGCTGTCTTTCCATTAGCACAGACAGTAGCTAGCTAGATCAGCTGGGCTCCTTGAGTATGATTGGACTGTCATATTGTTATGATTTGTTCAAGTTTAGAGCATTTAGCAGATACCCTTTGCACCTCTCTTTGTACCTGAATACTATAACCTGACTGCCCCTATCATTTAAGAGGGTACTATAGCTTTTCAAAGTTCAGCAGCGCACAATTGCAGGCAGGCAACTGGTTCCTGACAAGAGATCAATACTGTCCTTCCAAACGCTGGAGTCAAGCTGCTGGGTCTGTCAGAGGGATGTGAGCTGTAATTGGATCATGGATGCTGCGAGTCATCTCAGTTTCCCTTCAACACTGTCACAGCTGTCAGATGTCATCCCTTTGTACAGCTGTCACTGCGGGAGGGTTGGGGCTCTTTTTCCGTTCTAACCCAATGCAAATGTCCACTTAGCAGATGAATATTGAAGATATTAGACACTTCTTTATGCCTTTATGCAAAATAAAGATCTGTGTCATCTGTGAATTTCATGGAAATAAGTTGCAATTTATTCACTGTGAGAAAAGTGAAGTGAAGCCTGTAAAAATGAGAAATTATTTGGTTCAGGCTATTAAAAGAAGGAATATTTTACAGAATAAACAACAATATGCATATATTTTTCTTGAGATGGAAAAACTAAAACTGTGCAGTAGTTAGAATGGTCACTTGATATGTAGATAGTATACATATATATAGATAATACATATATATATATCTTTTGCTTCATGTATATTTTCAGAAAAGAGACAAATCTTGAGTAGATTTAAGTCCTTTAAATCATTAAAATTTATTGATAAGTATAAACCCAGTATCTATTTTAAAGTACCAATACAATAAAATTTAAGGAGTGCAGTTATATTTAGAATCAGGTCAAGGAGTCTCAAAAAAGTTTTTAGGACAGGACAGGCAGTCTCAATAAAAACAAGTATGATGTTTTCATCACAAAAATATTTTTTCCTAAATTATTGCAAATTAGATAAAAAGATATGTCCATAGCTGGCAAAATAATCACATAACCAATAAATGGCTTCTTTTAATTTTAGTCAATTTTGCTTTTGTTTAAAGTACAGAGAACAGTCAATAGAAATACATTTTATTTTACTGTTCTTATTTTTATAACACTGTATTTTTAAAAATAATGATTAACTCCTAGATTTGTACAACTTGAATTATGTACACTTGCAACNTTTAATTTTAGTCAATTTTGCTTTTGTTTAAAGTACAGAGAACAGTCAATAGAAATACATTTTATTTTACTGTTCTTATTTTTATAACACTGTATTTTTAAAAATAATGATTAACTCCTAGATTTGTACAACTTGAATTATGTACACTTGCAACATAGAGTAAACATGAAAAGCTTTCACCAATGCGGTTTTGGCAATTGCATTTTTAATTCAGGAAATTCCTTCTACAATATTGCGATCGATCCATGAATTTCCCTTGACTATTCTAGAATAAAGTACAATCTTAACTTTAAAAAAATCATTTCTTCTCGTCTCACTAAGCTGATGTCAGAATCATTTTTTGGACGGAAGACAGGGTAATTTTTGATCTGGGTGGCTGACTTCCTTTTTCTTGAGGTCCAGACCACATACCACCTTCTCTGTCAAGCAGGCAGCCTGTACCAGCCCAGTGACAGAGTAGCATGAACCTTATTTTCCAATATCTAACCTTAGCATTCTGTCACCCACCAGGGTACTCACTGGGTCAGCCCCTCAAATATCCAAACTTTTTCCCTCCATCTGGCATTACAAGGTGATCTTCACCTCATTTACAGTGGCTCAAGTTTTTTTGGACGCTAAAATTAGTGGCTGCCAAGAACAAAACATAGACATTTGACCCACATTATGGGGTATGAGAGGGAGACAACTATAAGAAAATGCACATTCTTTTAAAAGACAGTGTGTTTGAAGTGATTGTAATATATGCTAATCAGGATAAGAAGTATTGCAGTTCCCCTTGCCTCAGTTAGCATTTTTCTTTCAATATGATTTTACTTTTACAAGAAGTAGGATTAAAATCCTAAGAATATTAACGTATTTTACTCCTACAAAATGAATTATTTAGCAATCAAATCTTAGTTGACTATCACTGGTATAGTTAAATGATCTTCAGTAGTTACTTGGGCAGAGAATATAAGAACGAAGTAAAAATTTTAAACTTAGTTTCTTAAAGGTTATTCTTCTGTGATAACTGTGAACTTTATATGCAACTCCAGTGACTCAAGTAGGCTCTCTCTCTCTTTTTTTTTTTAACATGGTTTATGGCTAATTACATCAAAGATCCAAAACAGTCTTTTTTACATTTGCATTAATAAGGGTGTCACATGACCACGTTGAAGTAGAAGTATACATCAAAGGTGGATTAAAGGTTGGTTAAGCATCAAACCATGTTCCATATGTAAATTTATAGCAATGATGTGCTGTAGAAAGATAGCTTACCCTCTATTTCTCTGCTACTAAATAAAATTAAAAATTCACAACTCTGGTTTATGGGATTTTAAATGAATTTGATCTCTCTTTTGGGCAGGGCAAATAAGTGTTTTGTGATGTATTTTTTTAAAAAAAAAAAAAAAAGACCATCGTTCTGGCTCATTTAATTTTGCAAGTGAATGATCTAAGATTAACTACAGACTAGTCAGTGCAGTTTAAAAGCTGAAAGCAATTTTCAGCCATAGATGGTAATGCCACATTCAGTCCACAACCGAATGACTCTAAATGACTAAGATTCGAGGTCTTTGTATATGACCACAGGGCCTGATAAAGCCATAGGAACACAGTAAAAGCACAAAAATAGTTCCAATTTATTTGGTGCCATCACCTTAATGAGATTAATACAGACGTGTTCATGTGCCTAATTGGTGATTTTGTTTTAACTAGTAATGAAGGATTAAAACTTCAGGCAACAGGCTGCTTGCTGAAAAGAGGATTTGAGAGCAAAAAAAGATTTCAATTATAAAAAGGAAGCCTGTGAAATATACCACTACAAAGTTCATAGTAATTTTTTTTTTTTAATAAGCTGATTACAATGGATAGCTTGGATTTTTCCTGCCATTTTTGGAGAAAGGGTGATTTTATGAGCAGAACCACATACTGATTTTATTTACCAATAGACCCTTTGGCACACAAGAACATGTAAAACTGTTACTTCTAGTGTAAAAGTGTTAAAACTGAGAAGCATTGGCCCTTAGGCTACTATGGAATTTAGAGTATGTAGAATTTTATTCTAATTTATTTTTCAATGATTTATTACAACCAGATGACCTATGGCTAGCTGTCCCACTAAATCCCACAGCATCCCAGTAAATCAGAGCTTCTTTGCAGAAACTTCATCTACCCTTCTTGCGATGGGTTTGCTCCCTTCTAAGTCTGCTGCTGCTGCTGCTGCTGCTATAAGTCTAGTTGTAACCATTTAAATGCTAACACTATTAAGCATGCAGCCAAAACACAAACACTCAGCCTGAGTCATTAAAATTTAATTATAAGGGGCAGCTGAGCCCAGTTTAAGTTTTGAGTCTGAAAAATATTATTTAAAAAAACAAAAACAGAAGCTAATAAAAACAAAACTAGCCATCCAAACCTATCAGTATCTATCTATACCCGCTCAGTGAAGTATAGTTAAATAAAATCGGAGGCATTTTTTTTTCAGAGTGCAATATCTAATCCTCACACTAAAACATATTTCGATAATTACTTATCTATCCTAACATAAAGTGGGCCATTGATTTACCTCATCATTGGTGGTGAGTTATATAACCTCTGCTTTATATATTCCTGCGAGCATGTTAATTTTGTCTCTCAGAACAAATGGTAAAATAAAGGGACTATATCCTTCCAAATGAATAAAATAATATTATCTAGGTTATTCTTTTCTCCTTGAAACTTTGGCCAGTGCAAAGACATCTTTTTGATTACAAAAACAAAAAACTGAAATGCAAGAATTTGGTCTTTGATGATCTATTACAAACCACTTTAAAAGGACTCTGGGTAGTGATACAGGGCAGTGTAAGATGCTACCTTCCCAGAGAATGAAGACAGAAATATATTTTACATTTCTTGTCAGATTGAACTTTAAGACATCCTGACTGCTTTCTCTATAATTTAAACATCACAGCCAAAATGGCAACATGCTTTGTTCAGTTCCAGTTGTGTGGAGTTTTAGTGCTTCATTGATTCAGAGGAAGGCTGAGGCTGGCACGGGGAGCAGGGCGACGGGATCACACTTTCACTGCAGCATGTCAAGCCATTATATCTGGGACCAGAATGTCACTGTGGTCTCAATGGTTCGTCAGCTGAAGGATATGGTTAACAAATGTAAAACCAAACTTCAGAGGAGCTGGTTTTCTGTGCTAAGTGATCTGTATTCCCTCTGAATTTACTTTCCCCTAACCCCGTGAAATTAACAGTACTTTCTGACATTCGACCCCCTGACCTCACACATAATAAGAATTTAAAAAGCACCATGCATGAGTGTGTCTCTGTAATGCAAAACTGGGAAAAATGACCATGTCACAGTTTTATTATACAAAACCTTCTCAATCTCCATTGCATGCTTCATATATGAGTGCTCAGTTTAAAGTTATTATAAAGAAAAACACAATTTTAAGAGTCATAATTCACTGTTCGTGACTTTTATAGACAATAAATTGTAGCAAATACATATTGCTACCAAAAAGCTTTGTACTCCATTAATGCAGATATTTACCAAGATGAGTGTTCAAAATAGTCCCCTAGAAGACTGATGGTTCAAAGGAAGGGGCTTCTAGGGAGCTGGTTACCAAGGGTGCAAGTGCATGCACAATGTGTAGGTCTCAAGGTTTAAGAGGCAGAAGCAGGGAAGTGTTATGTGGAAATGATTTTGTGTTATCAGGCTCAGGGGATGACAGCATACAAGAGTAAGAACAAGGTGCTATGTGGCTTTTTCTTCACTGTGAAGTAAAGATTGGCAGCTGGAAGTAAGGCTTACAGACAGACCTGCACACAGGACCTCTTCACCTAGGACTCATAATCACTACTCAAAGGAAAACGCATTTACCAGGGAAAAGCGGCTGTAGCCATCAGAAGTGTTCTTAAAACACCACTTAAATATCACTTTATACGCTATTACTTGCAAACTGTGGCTTCGTATTAAATTATACTTGCATAGGCTTTTGCTTAGGTGCTGATAATGCTTTTGAGGTTGCATTGGTGAAGAAGAATTTAGGCTGCTTCACAAGAGACGTGACCAGAATACTCCATGCTGCTGACAGTGACAGGGTGAAAAATTGCAGAACTGTACTTTCTTTCCCCATATAGATTGTAATTTTAATTGTCATTGTGGCCCTTCTGTTTTAATTATGGGACTTCTTTGATATATACCAGGACATCGTATTGAATGAAAATATGGTGCTATAATAGTCTCTTTATAATTAATGACCACATGTAGATCTTGGTGCATAAAAGGGAAGGAATAAATGAACAATTTATTTAACTAGGTTTTGGATTTCTTTCTGTCTTCCAGTGAATATAAAATGATCCTGGGGTTTCTGAGAATGTTTGATATAAGAACTGCACAGAATATATAATAAAATTACTTTAGGCTGGATTACAAAACATATTATGTTTTAAAACGCCCTGCCTCCAAATAGTAAAATGTATCTATTTACCACATTACTCTTTTAACATTTCATCTGAAACCAAATAATAATAACAATCGTCATCATCATTTAACTGTATTTGCATGTATATTTTAAATGTCTGTCTTTTTAAATTTTACTTGTGGTATATGTAATATTTTATGTGGTATGTGTAATTCTTACAGGTAAGAAAGAGAGTTTGGAAGATTGATTTATTAAACTGAAAAAAAAAATCTTTTTGAACATTTTCTTTAAAAATAGAATAGATCCATGCTGCATCTTTTTTCTGAAGGAAGAATAATTTTTTTCTCAGTTACTACTACTAAACAGAAGCTGTTTTTCTACAAATCAAAAATAAGTAGTCTCTTCATAGGTAATTTAAATGCCCTGAGAACTGTGACGAGGAAACCAGAAAAGCACATCAAAGGCTTAACATTGTTCTCAAACTATCACGTAACAAGCTTACCATAAAGAACACTGTGACACGAATATGCGGGGCTCATATACATTTCAAGAGAGCCAGACCTCTATGGATTTCTGGAAAGCAGACCTATTTGTCCAGGGTCTGTCACTGTAAAACAGGAAAATGCCCCCTGACAAGCTTCTGCTAATTTTATTGTGGCATGGGGTCCTGTGCATACATCCTCTATAGTGTGACTGCAGTTCAGTTGTAGAGCACGATGAAATTGGATCGGCAGAGACAGGGACTACCCTGGGGTCAGCTGTGACCATGCCACTTCCATGTGATGTCTAGTTGGGGTGATGGTGTGTAAATAAACGTAGAGAATTGCAAATCTTGTCATGGCCACGCAGAACAGCTCAAGCATTTAAAGATGGTTGCCCGCAAACCTAACTGGAAGGTGGTTGCTCTGTGTGGTGGCTGGGGAAATACTCAATTCCTTGCCGGAGTCTTCTTCTTGACATATCTGAAAGTACTGACCGAGCATCATGTTGCTGAAGGGATTAATCACTAAATAGTTTTTCACTGTAGTGGAAAGTAAAGAAACAAGCTAATCATGTTTGAATATTGTGCTTTTAAGAGCTATCGTGCTGATATCAAGGACCCTTTTTATATATATTATCCTACTTTGATTTATTTGTTTGTTTTTAACGAGGTGAAGCATCTTAATGTTTTACTGTTTATTGAATTTAGCACATTAAAGTTCTATGAGTTCTTGTCATTATTATGAACTTTCCTAATGTTAAAAAATAAAATAGAATTCACATTTTCTGCTTATGAATCTAATTTTATTTAAATACTACTTACAGTACTCATTAAAATATACTTAGGTCTTCCTTCCTTCAACCCAGAAGATGTATTTTGTACCAGTTTTGCATTTACACATATCTGTTTTTCTGTTACTTTTCCCACATGACAATTACCTTTCATTACAAATTTATAAAATCATTTACATTTTAGCAGTTTAAATGTTTCTGCTGACATTTTGTAACTATTACCCTCTTCTAGAATGGCATATGTTCAGGCAGTTAATAAAAAATTAAATGGAATAGCACTAGACAAGGTGAAGCTTTGTATCAGAGTGTTCTCCACATTTCTGAAAATACCATCTTTGTGTTGCAAACTGTGAAGTGAGGTTAGGGCTGTGCCAATATGTGTATTTGTCACAACTGTCACAGAGACCGCGAACTAGCCAATCACACAGTCCTTAATTAGACAGTTATATTTCGCTTTTTAGAAATTGTCCTCATGTAAAATGGTGTCTAAGACTCAAGGAAGGTGCTGAGAGCTAAGAGGGCAAAGAATGCCAGCAGAAAAACACTTTGATTTCTTTGTAGAGGATTTATTAACTGCTGAATTATTTCTTAAATGTAGAAATAAAATATATAATATAAGAGAAGTTGTACAAATTCAGCAAGAAAAAAAAGGCAATATAAGGATTATTGAAATAGCAATAGGCTGAATTAAATATTACCATAGTGTAATATGCTTTTGTATGGATTTTGAAATTATAAATTAAAAAATTTATAAAACAAAATGAGCTTTCAAATAATGAAGAGATCATAGATGGCTTAAAAATCTTCATATAGGTTCACAATTTTGACATTGGCTTTATTTGAAAAGCAAATTGTTTACTACAATTTCAATTATCTATTACTGAAGGTATACCACATATTTTTGTCAGATTATTTATGCTTTTATATTTTTGAAAAATTATAGAAACATTTATATAGCATAATTCTATAGGTTTTCAGAAAATAAGTCAGGGTCCTTAGGTAAAATATATTGAATATCTTGCCATATTTTTTAATCTTAATTTTTATCATATATTTATACTCAGTTATAAAGTTTCATGTAGAATGAAGCAGATAAAAATATATCAGTAAAATTGTGTCTGTATATATATCAGTTAAGATATATCAATTAATATATCAGTAATAATTGTGCAGTTATTATATCTTTATATGCATTTACCTTGTCTATGAAAATGACATTAATATACTCTTTTACTGATATTATAATCATATATCTTTACATTTTGAAAATTAGAAATTGAAACTACATTTACCTTTTAACTAAAAAGTCATCAACACACTGGTACTTTTTGCCAGCAAGTTTGCCTTTTGATGAAAATATTATGAATTTTATAATCTTGAATATAAGTAAATAAACATGATTTTTAAAATATTGTGAAAATTATTATAAACTTATTTTTTTAATGTGATTTCATAGGTTTTAAGGTTTTTAAGCTAGTTTCAACCAGTGTAGAACTACTTTGAGTTTCTGGAAACTGAGGGTGGAAAGTCCTAAAAACACTAATAAATGAAAGCTGCACAACATCATTAAGAGCTCTTTCTAAGAAATTAATTATGTAAATGAAAGATTTAAGTCTCTAATGTAGATGAAAGGACTGTAATTTATTTGTTTGTTTTCAACTGTGGAAATTTCACGTATATTAAAAGCAAAAAAAAAAATCTATTTTGGGGTAACTTGCACAGTTCATCCAATTTTAAATCTTTATTCAATAGGCATATCATAGAAGTTTTAACAGTCATAGCAGATTAACCTTGCCTGTGCTTTTGGAGGCTAGTCATCTGATGAATTTACATGCAGCTGGATGAAAATGCTATTTGGAGAGAGATTGAGAGTTTATTTGATTAAATCCCTTTCTCCACTACCTTGACCTCTTTCTTGTGAAATAATCAGAACTGTTTAGCAAGAATATTCAGGCATTAATAATGAATTGCTTTTGAGCCGATTTATTCTGCAATGCAACAAACCCTTTGGTGTCCCTGCTCTTTTCTTTTTTCTTTTGTAAATAGCACTTTATTTAATGAACACAATGATTAGAAACAATAAGAAACATATCTTTGAGGAGTTTTGTTTAATATTTGTAGGCTGTTTTGCTACTTGTAGTTCTAATTGCTATGTTTTCACTTTCCTCTTCTTCCAAATACTGCCTGCCCACAATTTGTACAAAGGTGGGATGCATTAGGCAGGGCCAAATGCTTCAGGATGATAGGATGAGAGCTACTTGATTTATCCTCACCAACTATAAGTGTGGTTTTGAGAATTTATGCATACTATGATGTTAAATAGTGATTCCATTGTTTGTGCAATTAATCAGATTGCAGTTATTTTTATGAACAATTGTTAGATCAATTTACACAGAATTTTTTGTTTTGAAGACTTTTTATAGATTATCTAGTAGTGCAAGCTCTTTCTTTTTTAAGAGAAAGAAATTTATCTGCAAGGAAATTAAATTAATTCCCAAGTTGTACAGCTAGGCTTGTGTTGATACCAAATTCACTTTGGGTTAGGAAAAAGGGCAAGGTATGCCTGTTCTCTTATTTCATTTGAAATATAGTTGAAGGACAAGATAGTCACTCAGAAAATAGCAGTTAACAATTAATGTTGGTTGCTGATGAATGAAATAGGAATACTTTATCTTTACTGTTAAGAGGAGGAATTTACGTCCTGTGTATCTCCCTGGAGTATTACTGGATGAATTCCAGTCTTTATTTGGCATTAAAACATTGGTCAGTGTTTGGAACATATGATAACCTTCAAGTGTAACTTTGACATGAAGTAATAGGAGCAAGTGGAAAATTTTAAAGTGTGGTGCATATTTAATACTTTTGATACTTGAATGTGGCAGATTTGCTGTATACATAACCTACTGTACTGTCACCTATTATAAGGCTACAGTATCTTGTCTTTATACTAAATTAAGCTTCATTATAATTTGTTTCTTAATAATAACATACACTTGACTATAATATGTAAAATGCTTGGCTTTCAAGAACAACTTTATGGAAAAGCTGTGCAATATCTAGTTTGCATTTAGCAATAATGTTACATTTACCATATACTAAACTGAAGAAAATCTAATCTAACATCATAATTTAAAATAATAATTTCCAGGGCTTTACAAGTAGGATATAAGTCAGATTACAATAACACATTGTACTATTTCTGTTGAGTAAAACAGAATCGGCTCATTATTGTTTCTCTCAAAAGTATTCAGGAAAGACTTAATTCTTTAATAATGAGAATAGCATTACATTGAGAGGGAAGACCATTTAAATTGTCATAGGTGGGTAAAATTTTTCTTTCTTGATCATAATTAGTCATTTTGGGGTCTCTAATCATATCATTAATATGCTAAGTTTAGGGGAGAGGTTTTATGACACTCAAATGACCTGACAGCAATCCTGTTGTAAAGACCATATATCTGGTTTTCAAAAATGTTTACATTTTTAATTATGAAGTACTGCATATTTCAAAAATTCACATTCAAGAAAAATAAAAAAAATTTTTATAGTGATATCTAAATTAATCCACTTTCAAACTTTTGTTATATTTTTTGATGTTTCACATTCTATAAATGTTATGTAGTGTTGCAAATTTGATGCTTAATTTGACCATATGGATTTGAAGATTAGATTTTTTAATATTGATGCATACATTTTTGAAGATTTCTGAAAAATATATTGAATAAATGTTTGAATGCTGCTGCTGCTGCTAAATGCTGCTGTTGCTTCAGTCGTGTCCAACTCCGCGTGACCCCATAGATGGCAGCCCACCAGGCTCCCCCGTCTCTGGGATTCTCCAGGCGAGAACACTGGAGTGGGTTGCCATTTCCTTCTCCATTGCATGAAAGTGAAGTCACTCAGTTGTGTCCGGCTCTTAGTGACCCCATGGACTGCAGCCTACCAGGATCCTCCATCCATGAGATTTACCAGGCAAGAATGTTTGAATACCTATGTGCAATTAACTCTAGAGTACATGTTAGAAGACACAATCTTACCACCAAGAATTGTATGATGTATATCAGGAGCAACATTTTTACATTTAACTATAAGAATAAAGTCAGTGGCGTTAGAGACTGAAAACTGCAGCACCTAAGGAAGGAGGTCTTTTTTAACAGACAATCAGAAAATCTTTCGTGGAGAAAATTTTATTTTAGATCAAGCTGAACTTCAGTTCAATTAAACCCAGAAAGCATTTAGTATCATCAACCATGATATGATCTCTGTTTGGAAGGAATTTATAGATACAATAAAGATACATTGGAAAGGACAACAAATTCTATCTGGGCTGTCAGAAAAAGCCTCATGAAATAAGTTGTATTTGACCAAGATCTTAGTTAAATGAGATGAGAGGTGGAAGCATTTTAAGATGAATGAAAAGCATAAGAAAAGAGAAAGAATTAGGGTGTGAAAGGCCATGTATCTTCTGAAAAGAGAAGTCTTGTCAGTGTGGCTGAATCATAGGAAAATGGAGCACAGAGATAGCTGATGAAATAAGAATTGAAATTGGTCTTGAAACACCTTGTAGGTCTGAGCAGCCAAGTGACAACCTCCGTCCTGATTTCTTTTCCTTTTTTTTTTGTCTCCATTGTTTTTTCTCTTCCAGGAAAACAACCTTGACAGTTCTGCAAGAGCTCAGTTAGAATGGGAAAGAAGAGAAAAATGAAGAAATTTAACTTCAGATTGAGGCAATGTCATCAGCTAGAAATACCCTGAGAACAATCTTAACTTCTAAATGATATTATGCCTCTGACAACATTTGTGCTGAACAATTTCCAGTCCATTCTTTACTTTGTTTCTAATTAATTAGACAATAATAAGAACTAGAGACCTTGAGAAATTTAGATGACAATCCTTGTAGCTAAGAAAATCCATACCTTCCTATTCCCAAATTATGCAAATCAATTTTAGAATAAATTAAATACCCAGTTTATATCTCTACCTCCCTTCAGCTTTACTCCATAAACAAACCTTTAGTGATTAGGATGTTAGTAACTTCTTTTTTAAGAGCTGTTTCAACTCTTAGGCTCTATCTGTTTCTTGATTCTATCAAATTCTGTATGTCAGTGAGGAGAAACCATAGCAAATTAAATTAATTTTATTCAATTTTATATTCTTTAAAAAGCTATTGTTTGATGGTTTGATCTTTTTGTTTCTCTTGCAAATAAATTTTAACTTAGAAACTAAAATCAATAAAAAATATGCAAAAAATTAAAAAAATATTTAAGAGAATGATATCCTCTTGAAGTATGCTTCATGTTTATACTGGATGCAAATATTTCTAATTTAAAGCAATGTCTTCATCTTATTCAGAAAATGTATGAAGCATATCTCAATCATGAATTAGATAAAGCACTAACTCTGTAACAATCATATTAGGAAACACTATGTTTTAGCTACTTGTTATTCCATATTACTCAATTCTGTGTAAAAATGTTTCACTCCTTTTTTGGATATTCTGCAAGAGTAAAATCCAGGGAAGACATATTTCCAGAAACTAACATAATTGAGAAAATGAGAGAAACAAATAAAATATATAGATTACCAACAATTTCAATTTATTTTCTTTCTCTAAATACTTATTGCTAAATTAACTGAATTTAATTAAATTCTAATGAAAGCTAAAATTGTTGAAATAATAACATCAGAAAAAAAATCAGTGATATGACTAATGATGAGCTAAATCAAGCTCCTCAATGCTCAAAATAGTTTGAAATTTTAGAATGTTTAAAGAAATGTTTTTCTATGCTGTGCACAATAAGGAGGAGGTTGGCAGGACATATTAGTACATTGTTTTATCTAAAATTTTGATTCTGCTTATATTCTAGAAGTTTAATTGATTTTTTAAATAAAAACAAACAAAATGGAATTAAAATAAATTGCTCTATTGCCTTATTTATTGAGCCTTTCTAATATCATACAACCTACTTGATCAGCATAGTATTCACATCATCTAACTCAAACTCCTCCAAGCAAAGTTGAAAGTTCAAATTCAGTTCTATATATTTTGCTTTTTCATTAAAAAGTATACATTACAGTGAACTTTCTCAGTGGCTCAGTGGTAAAGAATCCACCTGCAGTGTAGGAGCCTTGGGAGACATGTGTTCAATCCCTGAGTTGGGGAGAGCCCCTGGAGGAGGGCTTGGAAACCCACTCCAGTATTCTTGCCTGGAGAATCCCATGGACAGAGGAGCCTGGCAACCCACGGTCCGTAGGGTCACAAGAAGTCAGACATGACTGAAGTGACAATACGCACCCATGCATACAACGTAGTAGGTACCCTCCCGAAGAGAGAGGTTTGGGGACGGAATCAACAGCAAAGATAAGGGTCATATTTATTTCTTAATATGACTTTTTATTGGAATATAGTTGCTTTACAACATTGTGTTAGTTTCTGCTGTATAACAAAGTTAACCAGTTATACATATACATATATTCCCTCTTTTTACAATTTCCTTCCCATTTAGGTCACCACAGAGCATATAGTGGAAGAATAAGAAAGCTCTCACATATACAAGCATAAAAGTCCTTCATTTTAGAGTCCATTCTTCCCTTTTCTTAAAAAGCCCTCATTGTGCAGAGCAAAACATACCATACTTACTGATCAAAATATCCTCTAAGTTTAATAGGTTTGAACTTTCATTGGAACACAAAGGCTGCTGCTGCTGCTGCTAAGTCACTTCAGTCGTGTCCCACTCTGTGTGAACCCACAGATGGCAGCCCACCAGGCTCCCCCATCCCTGTGATTCTCCAGGCAAGAACACTGAAGTGGGTTGCCATTTCCTACTCCATTGCATAAAAATGAAGTCACTCAGTCGTGTCCGACTCCTAGCAACCCCATGGACTGCAGCTTACAAGGCTCCTCCATCCATGGCATTTTCCAGGCAAGAATGCCAGAGTGGAGTGCCATTGCCTTCTCTGGGAACACAAAGGACTGCATCTGTAATCTCTAGTTCCTTCTAATTTTAGTAAAGTCTCAATGTCTCTTGACAGTTTTCAATTTTATTCCTTAGTTACCTCTTGAAGTTTATCTCCCAGACTTTCTGTGCTTTCCCTAAGACAATAACCTCATCTCACAATGAAAGGATGTGGGATCTACTGGTCTTGGACATAGAACCTGGTCAAGGAAGAAGGAGTAAGGGAGAAGGAGGAATCCAAGACAATTCTGAGTGTTGGGGACAATGCTGGTGCTATTAATAAAATTAGAAAATTAGGAAGAGAGCATGCTTGCAGGAAGTGGTAGATAATAAAGCAAGATTCTGTTTTACTTAGAAATTTATGGCTAGGTAGTCTTCTAAACTTCATGAATGGCTGTGGCACAGTGGTGAGAAGCAATCCACACTTCAAGAGAATAAAAATTGGTGGATGGTGAGATGTGCACTAGAGATATAGAGGATGTCATAAATATTTGATAACAAAGGTAAAACCAAAGATAAGATGTTGTCTTGAAAATGAAAAGGGAAAACATTTTCTATGACAGAGAAATTATACCTGGGTTGAAAGGCTCTAGAAAAGTGAAGGACAAGCACATTCAAATGAAAAACATCACTTTCTTGAGTAAAGACAGAAATTGAAAGCAAGGGATAAAAGTTGAGGTTCTGAAGTAGAAGGTGGTATTGACAGCAGATAAACTCCATCTTCTCATGAAATAGTAGCCAAGGCAATTTGCAAAAGTGGGCTGTTCTTTTAAACAAGGTAGAGATTATTTCAGAGTTGCAGCTGAGAAAAATAATGAAATCACACACATGAAAACAAAAATGTAAAAAGAATCCTGAGAAGTAGTGAGAGTCTGGCTATGGTTTAGTAGACTTATTCTACCCTTATACTTCCAAAATGTCCTGTTAGAGTGGAGTTTCAGTTTCTAATTGTTTTGTCCATTTCTGGATGTCTAATCTCATAATAAAATTTTAAACACTATGTCACCGTTAATGTGTTTGAAGCCATCCTGTGCCAGCTTTGTAAAATTTTTCCTTATGATGAACTGAAAACTTTCTCTCTGTAACCCTGATATTAATCTATCAGGAAAAAACCCTATGCTCTCATTAGGAGTCCTTGTAATGTGCTATTGCATCCTTCTTTGCTTTTAAAACTCTGGACTAAACACTTTATTTCATTAAATTTCTAATATCATTGAATTTCTTTCATCTTCAATAAGAGAAAAGTACACATTATTTTGCCCCCAAACTGCACATACATTTAGAAATAACTCTAAGTTTAAATAATATAAATTTTTACAAACAAAGGTCTATTGCTTGATTTACTTTCTGGTTTGTACATATTTATATAAAAATTGTTTTGTTTAGCTGGAACTCTATTCAATCAATTTAGATTAATTCATATTCACATTTGCAAAGATACAGTCCTGTGAGGAAAAGATGGAGATGAGGAATCAGGAATGAGATTTATAAAAGACCTTGAGAAAAATATTCAAATAATTTTTATTATTTGAAAATTTTAATTCTTGATATTAGGAGGAAATAAGATTATATATATTAATCCCCTATGAGTTAATTTCTTCCAGAAGTGGGGCTGGCATGCTTTAGAATAAAAGTGGCTGTTTCTTATCATTCTCATTGCATTTTTCCAAATAAGAGTATGGTTGAAAAAATTACATTTTATGATCGATATCCTAGATTTATCAGCTTTTCCCCCCTCTGTCACAGAGTAAGTCCACAAGTTTATGAGCATTTATTTCCTCTACTGTGAATGCCTATATTCATTAAAAGAAAATATTCATTAAGTTATACTCCTCACACTATGTCTAGAAAAGGTTAACTCACTTAACCAATATGGTAATATTATTCTTCATAGATTGATTTCTTTATTGACCACAATTTAGATTATTGATATACATGATAAAATGTGGGAACATTCTAATATGTTATAGGACTCCTTTTCTTTGAAATTTAATATAATTCAGAAAATAACCTTCAGAGAATGCAGAGTATGCATATAAAAATTCTTTGTATAATATTAGTTTCAAAATCATTGCAATTGGCTTAGAAACATTGGTAGAACTTAAAAGCTATCTACACGTTTAGTCAATAAAATAGTTTATATCCAGTATTCAGTCCATTTTCTACATTAAAGCTAGTCTAAATATTAATGAAAATTGCAACAGAGAGAATTGCATTAGTTTCTGACAAGATTATAGACTGCAAAAGGAAATTTACAATCACTTGTCATAGCCTAGGCCAATTCAGAATCCAGATACCCTCTGTCTTGTCAAGGGTTTTACCTTAGGCCATATATACCCTTCCTACCTGCCACATTTTCAGTAGGAATCTTCAGAACAGATTTATTAATCCTTCAAAAGCTTCCATAGTGGCATAGTCTACACTGATTATCTAAAATGTTCAGAATACTTTGAAAAAATTAACCATTACTAAAGTGAAAATTTCCACCTTTCTTTCCCCTTCTCTACCAAGGAGCAGAAGTGAATGCAGAACCCAAACTTTTAAGCGTTCTCTTTTAAAATAAAATCAAATTAGTATATTTGAACAATTTAAGCTGATTCTAGGAAAGGATTATTAAGGTTATAATTTGCTGTTTCTTTCAGAAATTAAAGCTTACTCCTAATTTTTCTCTTCTTCATTGAACCAAATATTTAGTGCTGCTGCTGATAAGTCACTTCAGTTGTGTCCGACTCTGTGCGACCCCACAGACGGCAGCCCATTGGGCTCTGCCATCCCTGGGATTCTCCAGGCAAGAACACTGGAGTGGGTTGCCATTTCCTTCTCCAATGCATGAAAGTGAAAAATGAAAGTCAAGTCGCTCAGTCGTGTCTGACTCAGCAACCCCATGGACTGCATGCAGCCTACCAGGCTCCTTCATCCATGGGAGTTTCCAGGCAAGAGTACTGGAGTGGGATGCCATTGCCTTCGAAATATTTAGTGCATATTTAATTTTTGTCTATGATTGTCTATGCTTAATTCTAAATAATGTGCTATTTCAATTCCAATCATTTTTTGATTTACATTCTCTGGCATTTTCAGCTTTGATTCTGTATTTCTTCCCCAGTTTTCTTATCAATGGTCATTTTGACTGTATCCCACCCAAAATTAAGATTCTTAAATTCTATAGATCACTTGCAACTTTAGGTTTTATTATATTTTTGAGAAGTGTTTATGAAAATATCAATAATTATTTCCATTGTAGGTTGATATTGCTTAAAATGACCTATGATTCACTTACTGTGTACTAAGGATTGCTTTAAATTCTTTGCATAAATAATTGCTTTAATTCTCAGAACAACCCTATGCAGTATTGTTATTATCATTATTCTGATTTTGCAGATGAAAACTGTGGCAGAGAGTGTAAGTAACTTACTGAAGATCAAAGAGCTGGTGGGTGGAAAAGATAGACATTTTAAGTCATGTAGCTCCCAGTTGTTATACTCTTAACAATGGACATTACTAGATTTTCATACGGTAGGAGTTTTGGGGGCCAGGGCCAAAACTCTATTCCCAAATGATACCAATTATTCTATTTTTGGTAAAATTCATTTTTATAGATAACTGTTATAGAATATGAGATTTTGATAAGTCTATTAGAGAAAGATTATCAACTTTGAAGTCAGCTAAAATGGGCTTGAATTCTCTTTTTTATAAGTAACCTACTGTATGACTAAATTTGAATCTTTTTCTTCATTTCTCTGGCCCCGTTTCTTTGCTATCATGAGGATTAGAACAGTGACATATAAAAGGTAACCGCACAAAATCTGGTTTATAGTAGATTTTTTCCCTTTTCTCTAAAAGAAAAAAGAAAAGAAATAACCTATTTTCTTTTTTCCTCTGTTATTGCATATAGGTGTAACCTGAAGAAGTAAAGAATTGATGTCCTTGGTCTAAGGCTGGAAAAAAGTTAGGCATTTTATATATTGATTTGCAATATTTAAGGTACCTATTTTTCTATTTGTGAATTAATTATGTGCATCACAATATATGCACTCTTCCCTTCTCTGCTCCAGAGTTTTAATCTTCCTCCTGAGGATTGAGCATTTGATTTTACTAGAACCAAGCACGGGAGAGGAAGAAACACTCGCCACCATTTCACAAACAACTCCTACTTGCTATAGTTTCTGAAAGTTTGTTCTTTGTGAGGAGTATACATAGCCAGTTCAAGTTCCATGAGATTAATAAAATGCTTACATAAATTATTTTAATTGGAGATTATATCTATTGACAAAAGACTCTGCTGAATATTTCAGTGCAAATAGTGCAAATTTTTGTCTTAACTCATCTGCCTTTTCAGACATACCATAAGGAAAACTATGAAACTTTTGAAAATAGAGAAAAATCCTACTCACCAGCAAGAGTACATTTTGAGTATTAATATATGTGGTCAGTTTGAAGGAGTATAATGAAAGAAACTAAAAGTGAAAGTGTTAGTCACTCAGTAATGTCTGACTCTTTGTGATGACATGGTCTCTAGCCCACCAGGCTCCTCTGTCCACGGGCTTTTCCAGGCAAGAATACTGGAGCGGGTTGCCATTCCCTTCTCCAGGGTATCTTCCCAACCCTGGTATCAAAACCAGGTCTCTGGCATTGTAAGTGGGTTCTTTACCATCCAAGCCACCAGGGATGCCAAGAAGTTAATATATTACCAGGGAACTGAGATAATATTTGTTGTTTAGCTGGGCTTTGCTTCTTGTGTTAATTAGAGGTATTAAGGCTATAGTATACTTCCCAGGTAGTGCTACTGGTAAAGAATCCACCTGCCAACGCAGGAGATGCTAGAGACATGGGTTCAATCCCTGGGTGGGGAGGATCCCCTGGAATAGGAAATGGCAACCCACTCCAGTATTCTTCCCCGGAAAATTTCATGGGCAGAGGAGCTTGGTGTTCCGCAAAGAGACTGACACAATTTAGCAGCTGACCATGCACTATTAATAACGAGTGTGTGTGTGTGTGTGTGTGTGCGCTAAGTCACTTCAGTTAAGCCTCAATTTTAAAAAAGTACTTAGTATCTCATTAATATGACAAAAGAGTCATGGTAAAGCTGAGCTTACTGACAGTAAAAATAGATAAAGGGAAAGAATACATCCCAATTAAAAGGGGAATGATTTTAAATACTTTGTAAAGTATTTGTCAAAAATTAAACGTGTCTGGAATGAAACTGTTTTTTAGCTAAATATTTGTGTATTGCCATGAAGTTATTCCAGTGTTTGTATACATTTTGGAAGTATTTGAATTGTGTGTTAAATTCAGGTTGTTGTTGTTTAGCCATAAGTCATGTCTGACTCTTTTGAGATTCCATGGACTGCAGCCCTCCAGGCTCCTCTGTCCATGGAATTCTCCACACAAAAATACTGAAGTGGGTTGTCCTTTCCTCCTCCAGGGGATTTTCCTGGCCCAGGGACTGAACATGGGTCTTCTGCATTGCAGGCAGTTTCCTTACCACTGAACCACCAGGGAAGCCCTAAATTCAGGTTAATTATGTGTTAATCACGTTATTGTCAGCAAGAGATTTGAGGAGGACCCTTGAAGAAGGCAAATGTTACATTTGCCTCACACAGTGTTCATGTTTTCTTTTTTTATCACTTATAGATAGGTTTCAAAACAAGTGCAAAATCACTGAAATGATTCAGAAATGTACACGATTGGCAAGAGAACACTGAGTATATGAAAATTAAAATAGACCTAGAGATTCTTTCCTTTTCTGACAAATTTGCATGCTACTAATTCAATACTTAGGATGGATGATAGGACAGATTTTAAGAGTTTAAATGCATTATTGGCTATTTACTGTAAGAATTTGGATTTTCTTTGTATAAAGCAAATTCTGAAATTATCTCCTCTGAAATCAAAGTTCCCTACAATTTATAATATTAGGAATATGAGTTGTTTTTAGCTAGCATCTTTTCCCTCATATTTTATTTTATATTTCACCCAGTTTCACTGTCTGGATGATGATCATCTATGTAATATATGTTAGGAATTTTCACTTGAAGGACCATGTATCTTTAAATGTCTTCTCTTTATTCGTCCTAGTTCTAACACATGTAATTTCCCCTTTAATTTGACATCATTTAACGGCACATTACACGTCAATGATGTGATCTGTGAATATTTACAATGTTCATGTCATTTTTATTTTCTAATCCAATTTAAGTAGCTCTGCTTTTTATGACATCATGAATTCTTCAGTCTTTTTGGTCTTTTTGGGACTAATTATTCCATTAGTTCCTTTGAACTAGCTCTGTGTTGTCAGTCATTTCTTCTCTTTTGATCATAAGACCTTTGCTGCCCTCCTTTGCATGTACAATCAGTTGTAGGTCTATGCAACCAAGCTAAGGAGCAAGTACTAAGTTCTCCTCCTTGCAGACTGCTGTTCCCAATTATTTCTGTCCAGAATGCACTTTGCAGGTAAATCTTCCTACTATAAAACCATGGCTTCTAATGTTCTTACCTGCTGAAAAATAAACTTGGATATATTTTAAAATATTTTTATAATAATAGTAAACATTTTATATAAAGTACTTTCACTTAAGACAAAGGTTTAAAAAAAACGAGTTAAAAAAAAAACAGAAGAAAAGCAGACTAAATTTCAATTGCTGCAATATTACATGACACATAGTCTATGTTTATTGTTCAAAGCTGCTTTTGGCAGAATTACAAAATGTCCTAGATTCAACTTTTGGAAAAAAAAATGTAGTCTTTTTTGATACTTCCCATATCCATTTGCCTGTTAACTTATATCAAAGTTTATAGGTGTGATTATTTTTAAGCAGCATCAAGGTAAAATATAATTTAGAGTGATTTAAGTGTGACTTTGTCTTTAACTCTCTTGTTTACTAGGAAATTTAACATTGCCTCTGTAATGCTAAGGAGCTCTGCTGTCTGTTGCTGCCCTCTGTAGTGATGACAAAGAGAGCACAGGATCAGTTCATGGTAGAATCTGACTAAAAATTTTCTCTAGAATGCAATTGCTGCCTAGTTGAGATTCACATATTTTCGAAAATAAAAAGCCAATGCGTGTATTTTTTTTCATTTGAAGTGTTCTTCAGCAAGTACTAGATACTAAGAGCATAACCTGACTGCTTTTTAAAGTATCATTCTTAAATATTGCAGTGTGATTCATTTAGTCTGATTGAAAGTACCAGTAAGAATACTTACATATACACTAAAATAGTAAAATAATATATTTAAAAAGTAGATTTATGACTTAAGATTTCAGATTGGATGGCAACAACTAAGAATGGTCCAGCATTTCTGCAATTATCAGCCAACTTTATATTAAGCCATTTAATTCTCTCTGAGGCTGTTACCTTATGGATCAAATGGGATCATTGTAGAGCTAAATTCATACAAAGAATGTAGTTGGTACTCGTTCCTGGTGGCTCAGACCATAAAGATTCTGCTTTCAGGACAGGAGACCCAGTTTTGATCCCTGGTTCAGGAAGATCCCTTGGAGGAGGGCAAAGCAACCTACTCAAGTATTCTTGCCTGGAGAATTCCATGGATAAAAGAGCCTGGTGGGCTACAGTACATGGTATTGCACAGAGTCAGACACGACTGAGAGACTTTCACAAGGTCGATCTATATAATAAGCATGTTTATTTCCTTAGCTAGGTTTAGTCTGATTTAACAATGAAACGAGCTGCCTAGGTGGTGCTAGTGGTAAAGAACCCACGAGCCAATGCAAGAGACATGAGACGAGGGTTTGATCCCTGGATGCGGAAGATCCCCTGAAGGAGAGCATGGTAACACACTCCAGTATTCTTGCATTGCACAGAGTTGGACACAACTGAAGCAACTGAGCATACACACACACAACTGTGAAATAGTTAAAATTTGTTCTTCCCTTCTCATTCCACTCTAAAACACTGCTCCCACTGCCCTTTCTTCTGGGAATAGGGTAAGAGAGGATTAGATCAAGGGACAGGCAGTCACTGAGTTAAGGAGGAACTTACTAGGACCTGAGTCATGTCTAGGAAGAGACAACAGAAATATGTGCTCTTGAAAAGAAGATTGACTGAAGCTAAACAGGGTTTTGTGGCCCTAGCTAATTGGCCTGAGGCTCAGGGCAAATGGTTCTTGGCAGAAAATCTCAGAGTCAAGCTGCACTATAAAAATAAGGCCATCTTTGCTAGGGTTAGGGTGTGGCCAGAGTATGACCACCCTTTGAAATAACAGCTAATTTCCTGTGATGGCTCTTTAAAATTCTTCTATATTATAAAGTCTTTTATATTATAAATTATTTTATAGTATAAAGATGTGAGTTTGTGTACTAGTTCTGCCATTTACTGGCTGCCTGGTTATCCTAGAGCCAGATTCTTCGATTTCTGAGTCTCAGTTTCCTCCTTTGTAAAGCTGGGGTTACTTGTGAAACAATATTGCTAAAACTTCTGATCTAATGCATGTTATTAAAAATAGTAGATATTTATACTTACCTGGTAGGGGAGGTGCCATGACTATGAAGATGGTTTTCCCAGTTAGGTTCATCCATTTCACACCAGTGTGCTGATCCCTGCAATTTCCCCAAATGTGGAAAGCCCAACCGCATAATTTATGGTAGTGGAGGCTGGTATTTGCACCAAAAATAGCATTTAATAAAAGTTAATTCATTTTAAATCTGGTCAGGATAATAGCAGGAACTGGGTAGGTCAACCAGCAAGTAGCATCAGTGAGTTTATTTAAGAAGGACCAAAAGAGACCATGAGACTTTTCTGAATTTCTGGAATTATATGACCTATGTGATTGCCTGATATATGTATTTCCATAGAAGAGAATTCTAGAACTGACTGGAAGACACTGACATGTGACCAGGGATCACATGTACCATGCTTTTGTACCATGCTTTCTATGAGTCAGTTACCATGCTTAAACTTGTATTGACTCATACTTTGATTTTTCAAAGACACCATCCCTGAGGTATAAGTTCAGCCTAAGTCTGACTGTGACTCCACATATCTGACTGTGACTCCACATGTCTGACTGTGACTCTAAGATGTGTTTGTTTGTGGAGGTGGCTCATATGATTAATATCAATGTTAACAGACAACTTGCCTAAATGACATTTGGCATAATTAACTGACTTTTTCTTTCTGTTTAGTGGCATTGCCATTGGGAATTTTTATGGAGATCATATTTAGCTTTCAATGTAGTTTGAGGGAATAGATGCAAAAAAATGATTATTCAATAGACTGTGTATCTTTTTTATTTCTTTTAGCTTAAAAAACAAGTGGCCAATTTAATAAACTCACTTCAACATAATCAGCACTTAAAATGTTGGATGAGGAAAAGTTGAGGGTTTTGGAGGGTGGCTGATAAAGCCACGATTCACTGGCCTTCTTACACTGTCTCAATCATCTTTTGAGAACAAGAGAATACATAAGCATTTAAGTATTTAACTTTCATAAGTAAAAGTAAGAAGTGATTTATTTAACAATGTTCAAAATGAACTTTGGAACTGATGAAAATAAACATATGGTCCTGGAGCTAGAATATCTGGTGGTTTTGAATCACAAATGTGCTACTTCCTAGATCCATGACACTGGGCAAAATTCTATGCCTTTCTGTGCTTTACTTTTCTCTATTTTAAATGAGGCAAATTATAGATCTCACAACACCATGTTGTGAGGAGTAAGCAAGTTAATTCATGTGAAGCATCTACCTATATTTGTAGGCTTACAGGAGAAACAAAATAATACAATATAAATCCAAGATTTAGAGATAGTAACGGTGTGGCTCAGATGGTAGAGAATCTGCCTGCTGTGCAGGAGACCGGGGTTTGAACCCTGGGTGAGGAAGATCCCCTGGAGAAAGGAATGGCAAACTATTCCAACACTCTTGCCTGGGAAATTCCATGGACAGAGGAACCTAGTGGTCTGTAGCCCATTGGGTCACAAAGAGTTGGACACAACTTAGTGACTAAACAACAACAACACAGTGACAAAACAATAAGTAGGTTTTAGAATAGCTATCCAATTAGACGTTTTTCTTTGAATGATTATAATAAGGGTATTTATGATGCAAAGTCCATAGCATAGTAATTTTATTTAGAAACCTCTGAAACGTTTTAAGAAAAAAATTGAGCCCTAGACTTTGAGCATCTCTACCATCTTAATGTTGCTCTTGGCTGTAAGGGTCTTATTCAAAACATTGAGCAGTTTGATGGCAAGCATCTCTGTTTTCTAGGTGCATTTAATAATATATGTATTTCAAAGTCCTGTGCTTATTACATTATTGGTGACTGGATACTTGTAAAAAGTTAAGGTGGTTGTTGGTAGTCGGCCTCCTTGGTGATGCCCCCTATTTTTTAATGCCTGCTTTTGTAGAGTACAATTTAATCAATGTTTTAACTGTGAGTCAAAAGTACATATTTTATGAATTCTCCTTAAAGGTTTATGATTTTTTCTTTTACTACTAATATACAAAATGACCATTTTATGTCTCTAATGATTGTGTCTCAATAGCCCAATACAATTACTAATAGAGAACTACATGGTCTGAAATGAGCTCTAATATAATTATTTCTATCCCTGGGTTGTGGATAATTCAATCTTCAGCTCTGATGTACTCAGTTAAACATGGTGGATTTACATACCCACAGTCTTAGGTATGTATCTAAAGAGGTCAACTAGTATCATGAATAATCATTTCATTTTGGTATTTATCTAGTCAAAATCAGGTTTCTGAAAGCCTTATATGATTTTTCTTAGGTGCTCAATATTAATGAAGGAGAAGAAATTTATATGAAATACTTAAGCTTACAGACATTTGAAACAGTCTGCCAAAAGTATAAACGGAATTTCAAAGTTTGCATTTTAATTTTTTTCCAAGTGAGTTTACAAGCACTATTTTCAAAACATTCTCACCAGCAACACATGTCTGTTCTTTACTGTACTGAAATTGTGCTGTATTATAGATTTTTAGTAAATATAATAATGAATATCATATAAATGATTGAAATAGAATAATGGTGATATGCTTTGACCTTGTTTAAAGAGTTAGTCTGAAGTTCCAGTTCACATAGCCTTTTACTACTTTTTCTATTACTCTGTAATTTCAAGAATTTAGAACAATAAACTAACTCTGCTGCCAAAGAAAAATTTGAGAGTAATTGCTATGATTACACATTTGCTTAACACCAAGGTTGCTAAGCCCCAAAAGCTAAAGGAAATATTGAATCATGAAGACTATTCATTGAGCTTTTGCTATCCAAGAGAATCTACTTTGTAAATATAGCACAAAATACTTATAAATCCAACTGAGTTAGAATATTTTTTTCCATTCTTTGCTATGTTACCTGAAGTGTCTATAATTAGAAATACTCCTCTGGATTTGGGCATTATCACAATTGTTACCCAGAAAGTTAAACTGTTGCTACACATTAGCCTACGAACACATATGATTTTATCAAATATGTAGCTTAAACAGTACTCTGAAGAAAAAAAAATAATATATTGGAATAGGAAAATCCTAGTTCATGGGTTATTCTGAAAAGGGCAACTTTGAGTGGCATAAAGGATATAGAGTTTAGTCTGGATATAAAACAACAACAACATAGTTGTTATCTATTGATAACAGATTATTGTTATCTATTGATAACAATGTTATCAACATTGTTATCTTCATGTTGATGTTTGGCAGAAAGCATCTCAATTCTGTGAAGCAATTATCCCTCAATTTAAAAAATAAATTAAAAGGCATTATTATCATTCTAATTGGTTCACCAGTGAACCCAAGTAGTCATTCCTTATGAAAAAAAATCAATGAGATATTACTTATATTAAAATGAAAAATATGTGAGTTCTTTGGATTTGATGAATGATTTACCAAATATTTAATACATATTTTTTGGCATTGTTTATTTACTATGAAGTTTATTTCTAGGATAGCTCCAAAATATGGCTTCTGGTCCTTAAAACACTTCGCGGTTTAAAGGAAGAGACAGTTTTTACACAAATAACAGTTGACAGTAAATGATATTAGAAGCTGAAGTTCTTGAGTAAGAAAGTTAAGGCCAGATTTCAAATTGGAACACTGGAAAACTAACTGTAGTGTAGCCTTTCCAACTGTTTTCCAGCAAGTACTATGGAAACGTATAAGGAACCACTTTTAAAATCAACAAAACAGATATAAAACATTTACTCTTATTATAAAAATCCACATTGTAAATAACTGCATAGACATTAATACTTGTCCTTCCTTAAAGACATATATTCTTTCCCTCAGTATGGGATCATTCTAAAAGAACTGTTTTATAATCTACATTTTAATGTAATGTATCATGAACTCCTTCCTATGGTAATAAAATTCCATGTGCAGTACTTGAATATTCATCATTTGTTTTATTTATCTAATAAAAAAATTGCTCATGGAGAATTGACTATGTTCTTAGCATAGTCATGGTTGGGAGATACAATGTTATTTATCAAAGGCATGTGTTACTGATGGCATTCAATCATAGTAGAATTTTGATGTTAAATGACAAATGGCATAAAAGATAAGGGAAAAGTAGATTTTTTTTATCTCCTCTATTAGTCATTGTTGAGAATGTTAACTAATTATTTGGATAATAGGTATGTTCATTGAGCTACAAGATCAAGGTACTGATAATTACTAAAGTTTGTTCTGCTGTTCTGCTTCCAAACAGACATAGGTTCAGGTTCTGGCTCCACCACCTTAATGCTGGGCAATTGGTCCTCTTAATTACTGAGAAATGATTGAAAACTTTCTATTGATTACTGGTCTGGAAGTTCAAAGAGTGGGTAAAGAAAAGTTTGCTTTTCTGTCTCCACATGATTCTGATCATCTGAAACAGGAAAGCATAAACTAAAATTCTGGTGAAACTTATAGAGAGCTATATCTAATTTTGTTTTACTTGAAAACATCTATTCTTTATTTACTTTAAATATTTTTTAAATGGAGTATCATTGTTTAAATGTTGTGATAGTTTCTGCTATACAAAAAGCATGAGTCAGCTATATGTACACATATATACCCTCCCTTTTGAAACTTGTTCCCCACTCCCTCACTCCATCCCATCCATCTAGGTCACCAGAGAGCACCAAGCTGAGTTCCCTGCACTTGACAGCAGATTCCCACTAGCTATTTATTTTATAGATGGCAGTGTAGATATGTCAATCGTAATCTCCCAATTCATCTGACCCTCCTCTTCCCCCTCTGTTTCCACATGTCCCTTCTCTAAGTCTGTGTCTCTCTATTCCTACCTTGCAAATAGGTTCATCTGTATCATTTTTCTAGATTCTATATATACGCTTTAATGTATGATGTTCAGACAGTGATTTCTTAATAAAGTATATATTTTCAATGCAAGAGTTTTATAATTATTTGGCTGTCATCCATTCATTCACCTGTCCATCTATCTATCCTTTGTCTATCATCTAACATAAATATAACAGCAAGTATGTATTAACATGTGTGAGTAAATATGTTTTAATATGCTTATGTGTGTACCTAGTGCCACTTGCTTCTGATTTTTTTTCCTGTATACATCTTGTTCCCTCTCTTGTAACTTTTCCTCTACCTAACCAAATACTAACAACCAGAAAGCTCTTTAAGTGGGAGAGGGAATGCTCTCCAGTTATGTAGGATTGGTCCATATGTATAAAAAACTAAAGGGAAATACAGAGCTCTTCACTTAAAATTAGTGTTCAAAACAGAAAGTAATTAGGTTTAGAAGAAAACTCAGTTAAAGTTGTTATGTGACTACACTATTAGAATTAAGAGGTAACTGAGATTTCCCAAGTGATAACAGATAATTTGCCATTTAGCCTGTAATGAGGTTTGAAAAAAAGATACTCAACAAGATATCAGCAGTAACTAGAAATGCATTTCTTAGAAGGTCCACCCAATGTGCAGTTACTCTTATCCTTACAAAAGAGAAAAATTGTCTAATGCAATGTACTTTCAGCAATCATCAGTAGTGCCCCCTCAAATATTTCTATTGACCCTAACCATCTCTGCTGACTATTTCCTCCCCTCTGGTTTCTCCTAGTTTTCTGCTGAGCTAGTCTATTATAAGCCATCTGGGTCAGATGTGGTAGGATAGTACCGAAAAATAGAAATCATCACCTTCAGTGTTGTAGTAATTACACTTTTACTTGAAATATTCAGAGAAATATGATGCAATCCTTAAATGCAGATGCAAATCATGTGCAAATTATATGCTAATACATGAGTGGCCCACCTAACTATTACATATAACTGAATGCAGCCCTTGGGAAAATCTTATTGGAGATCATTGGTCTAATGAAAATTGCTGCTGCACGCTAATTATAGTGACATGTGTGCTGCTGTATTGCCCCTTAGCGGTGAGGGGAATGACAGAGGTTAGTTGAAGTTAGATGACTGACTGACAGAATTATGTCTGTTATCATGGGAGTAAATAACAAAATATCTTTATTCTTTAAAATCCAGTTTTATGACTTTACACCTAAATTAAAATGCAGCATTGGGTTACTATACTGACAATATGTTCAGGAGGATATGGGCCTAGATACAAAAGTCACAAAGTACCACTTGACCAATTCAGTTAAATCTTTCTTTACTATCATTTTTTTAAACCAATTTTTCATTTCTCAGCAGTTGGATAATTTGTTGGAAATATACAGATCATAGAAATATACTCTATACATTTAGAGAAGTAATAAGATATTCACCTTCCAAAACTAAGCCAAGTGCTAAAAGGATTTAATCATTCCTTTGGAACAGTCAAATTCAAGCCCCACTATGCTCAGGCTGTTTGACTTTGGACAAGCCTTTTCATATCTTTGAGGCTTCAGTTACTTAACTATGAAAATATGATAAATGTACACACCTTCTTGAGTAGCTAAAGGAGTACACGAAATACTCTTTTGCAGAGCCTGCAGTGTGACAGATAAATGCTTATGAACCTATTATTATTTTGAAATGAGTTATTATTAAAAGTATTTTTTATATCCAAAGATCTCTAGTCTAGACTAATATCTAATTTATGATATTTATATTTCCTAATTAGAGATAGACTTAATATCTGAAAGATGCTCATTCTTACTTAAGCTATAAACTAAGAAAAAAGCAAAAAAAAATTAGTCTTAATTGTGATGTAGAATGTTAAACAAGTATAATGTGTGATTGTATTTAGGAGTTCTAATACCACCATTTGAGGTTTATGACTAAGAGATGAAGAGATTGAATTGTGGGGGAAGAAAGAATCACCTTAATTATTCATTAACCTAATTAGCTTAATTAATTTAAGCAGTTTCCCTGCTTGAAAGAAGTACTTTCCTGAACTTGTTCAGAAATTATGTCTACTTTCATTAAAGCCAAAATAGGCAGAAATTGTTTAGTGTTCAGCTTATAATAAAGCTTAGGAATCAAAAGCCTTGTCAGTTGTGTTGGTCAGGAAATAAATCAAGGAAAAGATCCCTTGATTTCTAAAATTTTTTGATTCTTGACAGCCTTCTTTTTTCTTGTTAAAAGATAATCATTTTGCCACTTCAAATACTATTTCAAATTAGAGATTTTAGCATCTTTAAGATCTTCTTAAAGCTTTGGCTAGCAGCAAAGATATTAAGATTAGTGTGTATGGGAGACCTACTGGACTTCTAACTGTAGAACATATAATTATTAAGTTTTAAAAAGGGAGAAATTTATATTTTATTCCCTTAAATAGCTATACATTTAATCGACTATCCATGCCTTTCCTTACACTAGGCATACATTTAGGTAGCTGAATATTCCTTTGTGTCAGATTGTTTAGAAACAGAGTGGCTAGGGAATGTAAATGATATGCAGCTCCCTATACATATTATAAAATAAAATGTTAGCAATAAACACATGTTGAGTCTCAACCAATAGAAAGTCCTATTTTATGTATAGGGCAAATTTACTAGTTGCAGTTAATACTTTCAGGCTTATCTTCAGCGCTGTGCATTTTTCTTACCATACAAGCAGAGTTAAGGGCAGTGCTTACTAAGTGCTTTTCTTTCACTAGGATGAGACAACCCATATGATGGTTTTGGCATTATCTTTTTACTGAATTTGTTCTGTGTGACATCTTAAAATTTAAATACAAGGTTGTATTATGATGGACACATACTTGTGCCTTAAATCTAATGTCACATTTTCCCCCCACACAGATGACTTAATTACTAAAAATGAAGTCATTGTCCAGTCCTTAATGACTTAATTATTTGAAAGCAAATTGACTTATCCTTTTTATCTTAATAAACTCCTTACCTCCTGTGTTAAGCAGAAGGAGGATGTATGTTATGAAATAAAATTGAAGGTTTAAATATGTTTGATCACAGTTTTCTCCTAGTATAAAATGTGTGAAATCAACAGATTCAACACTTTTAGCTTCAGGAAATGCTTGACTCTCTGAAAGGCATATAATTGAGTGTACCTGTGGTACAGGGCTATGTCTAATCAGTCGACTGTGTAGCTGGGTAGAGTCAAGTGCCATTCATCTGCCTCCCCTGAGATTTGTGGAAACAAGAAGGAGGAGTAGACATAAGACAAAGATATATAACCATGTTGACCACTGAAGTTCATGGTTAACAACTTAATTATCTGAGTTCAGCTATCACTCAGAAACAAACCTGTGCAATTTAGGCACATTTTACAACTTACAATAGAAATAGCATAATGCTAAGGACAGTGCTACTAGAATTAGAATCTACAGTGTGTGTTTAATTTTCTAATTATATTTCTAATAGCTTAAATATCTACACAGATAAAACGGTTAACCACCTGCATTTAAATGCCACCTGATGCGTTTATTTTGGAACAGTAACAGATTGGTGTAATTTGAGCTCAAGTTCCTCCGAAAATTTTTCTATTAATGGGTCCTAAATTAATCTTTGTGCCTGATTTGCAAACGATGTTATAAAGCAACAATCATCATGAGAATTGCCATTACATTGTAATATCCTGGTTTTTTTCCAGTTCGAATTTGGATCAGTGGATAGTTAAATTAAAAATAGAAATTTGCACTGGCATTTCCATTTTCCTATGGAGCTTCAATGTTGGAATAATGCCTGGCTCTAAAAAAATCAATTCAGTGAAATGTTTGCATAGCACTATGTGAAGAAGGTTAGGTGAATATGCACTATTCCTATGTATCAAGTGAGCAAACATATGCAGACCACCCCTATTTCCATACAGTTTCTATATGTTTCATATATTGTGGGCTGATAAAATCATGTAACTTAAAATTATTTATTGTCCAAGCAGCAATAAATCTAATCTTTTGAAAATCTGATAAATAACAGATCCTCTCTTTAAAAAAAATGCAGAAAGAAGGCATCAGCATTTCATCAAGACATTCAAACGAAAGTATTCTCTATTTCTTTTTGGCTAGAAATAAACCTAGTTCTAGCAAAGCTCAGAGATGTGAAAAGATCAAATAGGCTATCTAGTCCATGCTGCTGCTGCTGCTGCTGCCAAATCGCTTCGGTTAGGTCTTACTCTGTGTGACCCCATAGACGTCAGCCCACCAGGCTCCCCCATCCCTGGGATTCTCTAGGCAAGAACACTGGAGTGGGTTGATATTTCCTTCTCCAACACATGAAAGTGAAAAGTCAAAGTGAAGTCGCTCAGTCGTGTCCGACTCTTAGCGATCCCATGGGCTGCAGCCTACCAGGCTCCTCCGTCCATGGGATTTTCCAGGTAAGAGAACTGGAATGGGGTGCCATTGTCTTCTCCATATCTAGTCCATATTTAGACACAATTATATTTTAAAATGTTAAGTCTTAACACACTGAAAGTTGAGACTTCCAGATGCCTGACTCTAATGATATCACTCTCTCACTGAACCAGTACATGGTCCATGCTGAATATGCTGTTATTTCCAGGACACATGAAACAATGAGACCACAGGGAATAATGTGGTAGTTCTATGGAAGTTCCAGTGATAACTGAAAGTATGGTTTCCATTGGCAGTAGTGACAATAATATTGGTGATTGTTAGAATATCTATCATCATTGTTTTAAGTTGAATTTGTGCAGGAGAGAGCTGAGCTGGGAATCACGAGTTTAAGCGCTGCTGCTAGCTCTAACTCACTCAAGGTTATGTGACCTTGACTGAGTCATTTACCCAATAGGTGCCGCAGTTTCTGCCCTTGTAAATGTGAAGGTTAAGCCTGATGATCTTTAAGCATAAAACTTCTGTATTGAATACAGTGTTGTAAAGGGGACCAAATATGAGCTTTGGAGTCCATAAGGTCCGGGTTTTACCTTAGACTTGACAGTGTATTCCTGATGTGATTTTTTTTTTTCAACAACCTCTCCCATTCTCACTTTTCTTCTGAGTACATTCGAGATAATTAAACCAATTCAGAAAGAGCTGAAGACAAGAATAAAGGGTAACAGCTCATAGTAGGTACTTAAATGTTTGCTCATTTAATTTCATTATGAGGAATATTTCCTTGACTATGACTGTGGCGGAAGGGACAGAAACCATGCCGGTGGCCAGTGATGATGTAGTTCTAAAAATGTATGCGTTTGGAGCAGCTCCTCCTCACAGGACTGTCACAGTAGGTTTTGTCCCACATGGAGCAAAGTGAATTGACTGTGCTGTCTTGAACCTGAAGAGCTCAATTTGAACCTTGTCCTCTGTGTCAGATAGACTTATGCATTCACAGAGAAACTGCAGCAGGCTAAAGCCATGGCTTTCTCTGAGAAATTCATAGATATTTTTGTTCTTCTGTTCATAACCATGCCTTTAAAAAGTACTTCATGACAGGGTTTGCCAAAAGCCCTTTTTGGGCACTCTGTGGAATTATAAGGTGGAGAAAACACTCTATCTTAACTCGCAATCTCCCAGCAAAATTGCTGCAGATTCACTTTTCCCTTTCCACTTTCCCTACAAAGTCTGAATTCTTTCCTCTCTTTGGCAGAGAAAATTGATCTCACTATGTCTTCTAAAATATGCAATTATGGTAAACCATGTTTTGAGTTGACAGTAGGGAGGGAAATGACACGCATGACTCCTGTTTGGACATGAATGACTATCCGAAAGGAAGTCAACCTTGAATGGCACTGAGGAGCAGGATAATGAAGCATGAATTGACAGGTGATGGGGAAGATCTAAAGCATTTGCAGGGCCTCTGTAATAAAATGAGTGAAATAGGTTGACTCGATCAAGAGACATTATGGGAAATTATGTCATTTCTCTACTGTTTGTTTCTGTGATGAATGAAGAACTCTATTTCCTTGACTCAGGTTTAAAATCTTTTCTATTCATAATTTCTCCCAAATCTACTTTGGAAAAAGAAGAGATTCATTTGTAAGGTATTATTACATTTGTCTTCTAGTCCAAATTGTGTATGTCACTTTGTGCTACCCAAGATGAATATTGTGGTAATGATGGTCTTGTTTTCTTTCCCCAGTAGAGATTGAAAAACAATTCCAGGTTATGGTAAGCTTTGAGGCCATCAGAAATAGCCAGTACATGTCAAAAATATATTTGAAAAATTACTTAAGATTTCTTCAGTGATAGATGGATAGGGTAAAAAAAAAGTATGCCAATTTGGATTTAAGTCATTTTTGACATTAAGGAGAAATGATTCTTCTTTACCCTTTCCAGCATCTTCACTATCAACCAGTAGCATGTTGATGCAGGACTTGCCCATGGAGTAGTGTATGTCTTTTTCCAGATAAGGGTTACTGACTCTTCTGAAAAGTTACTTTTAATCTCCTCAAAGTCTTGCTATCACTGAATGATACTGAGAACAGCAGAGTGATGAACTGCTGACAAGGAACAATCCAAGTGGACCAAGGATGAAGGCTGAACTGCCAATCAGTTTCTCCCCTCCCATCAGGGAATAATGTCAGAAAACTATGGGCTATATGTCAAGCATTGGTTAATAGGTCTACCTGTTGAGGTTCCAGATTGACTAATAAAAACAACTTGTTTGTAGGTCATTTGGCTATATGGAAAAGTGACCTACTTGCTCTATTTAATTGTATGAATCCAATCAATTCTTTAATACATGTTTAAAGCACTGACTCTAATGACAAGTGTTTCTGCCATCAGGGAAGCCTCAATAAAATAGTAAAATTCATTGAAAATATTGAAATCCCTATGTCCTCCAAGCCTGTTCTCCATTCCTTGTTCAGGAATGATAAAATCTGAATTTCTGTTGCCTTCTCCCTCTAGTACCAACCATTCCCCAGTTAGTTCACCACATATGGTCACTTCCATTTCACAATTAAGTTCCAAACCTGTGGGTTTTTTTTTTTTTTTTTTAACATTTCCACTCCCACAGTCTTAGTTCAGAATCTTAGCAACTACCTTTAGGAATAACCTCTTAATACGTCTTACTTCTTTGATTTCTGTCTGGAGGGCATCCTTCACTTTGCTTCTGGTCTTCTGTTTAAAGAACCCTGCTTCCTCAACACAGCTCTTTTGGGTCCAGATCTAAAGGAGGAAAGAGTTGGAAGGGACAGAAAAAAAAAAAAAAAAGATTATCAGAGAGGAGTCAAGTTGGAACTGAAGTTATAGAGCAAATCTTTCCTTCTATCTTCTCGAATCACATCACCTTCTATAATTACAGTTAAGCAAGTGTACAGATACATCAATTGCTTTTCTGAAAATGGACACTTTTAATTTTATTGATAGATGTTCTCTAAGAAATTATTTGTCAATGGAAATATTTTTTTCATTTCAAATTAAGTAACTTCTTTATGTTTTCTTGGTTCAGAGAATCATCAGGTATAATGGAGATTTTAGAATCAGAAATGAAAGTTTGTCCATTTAAAACATTTAACTAGCTAGGACCCCAGTTTCTGGTCTGTGTTTCACTGACATCTCCAGACTCATTTAATGTTACATTTCAGCTCTACAGAATTAGTTACTGTTTCTGAATCAAGTTACAGTGTTTTCTTCCCTTCAGCCTTCACAAGCATTGTTACATTTATTGGGAACATTCTTTACTAATTCAACTTTAATCAGCTATTTCCCATCCCAACCCCTGACCCCCACATCCACTTGTGTACCTGATATCTCACCATCTTCCAGAACTTAGCTTAAATGACACCTCCTTCAGGAGTCCTTCTTTGACCTCTACTTAAAATTATTTCCCATGTATGACATCTTCCATCATAAGGCATCTTATTGAATGATGTGTTTATGTCTTCCCAACAAGACCATCAGCTCTGAAAGCAAAGATCTTGTTGCTCTCACCCAACACTGTGCTTAGCACCTATTCCACCCCCTGGGAACACAGGAGACGCTTAGTGAAAATTTGTGGGATGGCATCCTCCAATGTGATTTGTTATTTATCAGAGTCACATATCCAGAGTACCATTAGTTGTTCTGTAAACAATAGTCTGACACACAATAGCCATTCACAAACATCTGTTCAAAGAATGATGAAGTAAGTGAATAAATAAATGAGTAAAATTTTGAGAAGAACTCAAAAGCTTTTTTGTTTAAAATATTTGTTCATAAAACTTGAAATCCTGAACAATATTATTTTGCTGAATAACTGTTAATTCTCCATCATGGCACAGAATATAAAAATGACAGGAAACTGAGAAAATTCCCATTTGAAAACAGATCCTTGGAACCCTGGAAAAACAACAACAACAAAAACAGTGAAGATGCCAGAAAACTCAAGAATGGAGGGAAAAGGAGAGCGAGAGAGAAAAACACTAAAACCATCTCCCTCTATTCATTACTCCTCACTTCTCGGGGCAACATTTTTGAAGATTTCTGTAGCAAAGACCTCAGAAACAAAGGCGACATATGCAAGTTCAAGAAAATGAAATCAGTGTTTAATTACTAAATATTCTACCTCTAAAATTAAAGAAAAAATGCTTAAATAATTCAGTTTGATTTGGTCTCATTAGTCTGATTTCCTAGTATTTAGCCTTAATTATGTGATACATAAGCCCTAATTATGTGGTACATATACAGTGCGCTCTCTAAAGTTAAAGATCAGAACGGATACTGACTTAAATGATAAAATATGTTAAATTATTAATGATAATTAATCTTACAAAATAGGCGTAATTAGTTTAAGTACTTTAGATATTATTCTTAACAGCATTACAAATAATATGGCACAGTTTGATCATTTTAAAAGTAATTTATTGGGAAGAAAAGCAATGCAAGCAATGTTTTTTACTCAGGAGGACCATGGGATTGCTTGTTGCTGTCAAAATATATCTAGCTGTCCTTGTTGAAGAGGTGAGCTTGTTTTAACCCATTAAGTGCTGCATCCTAAACAAAATATTGCTTAAGATATACATGACATCATGCAATGTGCTCTTTATGAGAAATTTGCTGAGAAAAATCCTGTTTGAACTTCTCTGTGGTTTGGATTTAAAAAAGAAGCAAACTAATGAACATTGTGACTTGTGTAATTGCCAAGTCCTACTGTTTTATTTTCGCTGCAAAATCCCTTGGAGCCACCGATTATGGCCAAGTACTAGGTGTGTGTATATATCTTTATACCATAAGATTCTGGCCTCTTTTCCAGCCTTTTCCCTTGACTCTTTATTGCATATGTTCCCATATTTTAAAATATGCTGTCTTCATACAATTTTACAAATTATCTTAAATGTTAGCTGAAAAAAGTGTAGATCAGAACAACATAAATAGTAGATAAATTCAAACAATTTGTTTCTCCCAATAATTTTCCTCTCTTGGAGAACAAGATCATGTCTAAATCATTTTTGTATCTTCAGACCTTGGAATGTGTTTGCTGTTTAAAAGAATTGTTGAAGTAATGAAAATACTAGTAATTCTATATCTCTATTTTTTCTTTGCTTATTAATAAAAATATGAAGGTTTTTAGGAGTCGGACACAACTGAGCTACTTCACTTTCACTTTTCACTTTCATGCATTGGAGAAGGAAATGGCAACCCACTCCAGTGTTGTTGCCTGGAGAATCCCAGGGACGGTGGAGCCTGGTGGGCTGCCGTATATGGGGTCACACAGAGTCAGACACCACTGGCAGCAGCAGCAGCAGCATGAAGGTTTTTAATGATATAGTTCCTTTTTACTCTGTAAATACATTTGCTCTTTTACAAGTTTGCAGATACCTAAGCACCGAAGGCGATGGCACCCCATTCCAGAACTCTTGCCTAGAAAATCCCATGGACGGAGGAGCCTGGTGGGCTGCAGTCCATGGGGTCGCTAGCAGTCAGACACGACTGAGCGACTTCACTTTCACTTTTCATTTTCATGCATTGGAGAAGGAAATGGCAACCCACTCCAGTGTTTTTGCCTGGAGAATCCCAGGGACAGAGAAGCCTGGTGGGCCACCGTCTATGGGGTTGCACAGAGTCCGACACGACTGAAGCGACTTAGCAGCAGCAGCAGCAAGCACATCCTATGCAGGAGACCTGGGTTCGATTCCTGGGTCAGGAAGATCTCCTGGAGAAGGGATAGTCTACCCACTCCAGTATTCTTGGGCTTCCCTGGTGGCTAGATGGTAAAGAATCTGCCTGCAATGTGGGAGACCTGGGTTCAGTCCCTGGGTTGGGAAGATCCCCTAGAGGAGGGAATGGCAACCCACTCCAGTGATCTTGCCTGGAGAATCCCCTTGAACAGAGGAGCCTGGCATGCTGCACTCCATGAGGTTGTAAAGAGTTGGACACAGACTGAGAGACTAAGCACAGCACAGCACAACAAGTATATCCTGTTGTTTAATAGTTATACTCTTGCATGCAATAGTTCTTGCATTGTTCTTTGTCTGTAATAAATTTTCTCCCAGTTTAGTTTTAACCCAAATATCACTTCCTTTTCTTACTCTGTCAGAAGTATTCATCACTCTTTTCTTGAATTTACAAATACAACTACCCTCAAACCTTTATATAATTTTTATCAAACTAATTTTAATTATTAATTAATATAACTGTTTATCCTGAAAGTTTGTGATCTTTAGAGGAGATCATCTTTGTGTCTGATGCATCATATGGTGGTTTTAGTCTCTCAGGCATGTCTGACTCTAGCACCCCATGGGCTGTAGCCTGCCAGGCTCCTCTGTTATGGGATTTCCCAGGCAAAAATACTGGAATGGGTTTCCACTTTTTTCTCCAGGGGATCTTCCATTCCCAGGGATTGAACCCAGGATTCCTGCATTGCAGATGGTCTCCTGCATTGCAGATGGATTCTTTACTGACTGAGTCACCAGGGAAGCTCTCCTGGCATATCATGAATGATCAATAATTTTTACTAAATGTATGCTATTAAGCAAATTTAAAAACAATTGACTATCAGTCCAATAGTTTTAGCTTAACATCTTGAACTATTGAAATGGCACATATGATTGCTATTATTTTCACTAACTTTGGCTAATTTCTTGTTTTATTGGTACTAACAGAGATGTCCTTGTGGTTCTTTTCCTAAATTTAGAGAACAGTTTTCATTAAAATCTTTCATGCTTCTGAAATTTTCAGAAATGTTAATAACCATTTTTAGGGCTTAAACATTTTGTCAACATAAGACTAAGTATATACATACATATTATATATATATATATATATGTTTATTTATACAGATAATTAAGCAGGAAAACAGTAAGCTAAACCATATAATATTATTTTCGGAATTCTGCAGATAGAGCTGCAGATTTGGCTGGTGCTTATACATTGCATGGAATTGTGATGTTTGGTTACTATGTTTGCTGCTTCCGTTTAAATTTGCAATCTGGCTGTAGAGACAAGTTAAGTCAGCATAGCCTTTAATCTAAATAAATGTGATTTTTGAATTTAGCCTCATACAACAAAAGAATACTTTTAAGAGTGATTGTTTTCAAATAAGCATGATCTACATAGGGGATGAATACTTACAGTGTCAGTTTTACAAGTTTTATAGTTGTAATATTTATTTTTATCAGTTAAGGTAACATAAGTGCTTTGAAATGGGGTTTAGTTTTATATTTATTTTAAACCATCCAATCATTAATTTTACACATATTTATTGATTTCTAAACATTTTCCTTGTCTGTTGCCTTGAATTAAATTGATGAAAGTTTCAGAATAACATATTCAAAAGAAACTCATGGATTTTTCATTTGTTTGCTTTTTTAACCTCTGGAAAAGCTACAAAACAACCACAATTACATAATTACAAAGTGTTAGTTACAGCAATTCATACTTTTCAAATTGGAATGCTTATAAGTGGTATTTGCACTTAATGAGAATTTTTGTGATAAAAGGACATTAAAACTGATTAGCTGCATATCACCTTTATATTTATAATCATATTTCAACAGTATTTAATTGTTATGATACATGATAATAGTCTCAATATGATAATATACTCATGGAAAATAATCGTACTAATTTGATATCAGAATGTTGCCTGCATTGTCCAGCTTAATAATTATAGCATCAAAATGTTAGTGTAAAGTAGATTCATTTTTCTTAGGTATTTTCATTCTGTCTATCACCTTACTGATCCTACCATTTGCTTATCAAATAGTTAATAACATACTGTAGCCAAGATATATGATGAAAATATTTTAAGTCAAATTTAAAATCTATTTTCCCTATTTTCTCGTTTGTTGGAAATCATATACATGTATAGTAATGAAAACTTTTAAGTAATTTCAATATTTTAATGTTCCTTTTCTTGATTAATTTGAGTTTTTAATGACTAATTTAATGAATTTCAATAACATGCTTACTTTTGAATCTTTGGGAACTAAAACTTAGGTTTTTCCTGTAATTTTTTTACATTGTTCTTTTGGCAAATCTTTTATAATTCATATTTCAGGACAGAGAAAGAGAGAACTGAAGAGGAAAGAAAAGAAGAGGAGAAGAGAAAGGGAAAGATACACTCATTGTCCAGATCCTGGGCTTAGGAGAAAATTTAGCTTCAGGCCTTTGGGCTAACATTAAGTGTAGTAGGGGGGCTTCCAGGTGGCACAATAGTAAAAAATCCACCTGTCAATGTAGGCAATACAAGAGATGCAGTTTTGTTCACTGTGTCGAGAAGATCCCCTGGAGTAGGAAATGGCGACCCTTTCCAGTAGTCTTGCCTGAAAAATTCCATGGACAGAGAAGCCTGGTGGGCTACAGCCCATTGAGTGCAAAGAGTCAGACATGACTGAGTGAGCGGGCACACAGCTGAGTGAACAGAAGCTGGAGACGCTCCAGGAGGATGAGAGAGCCAGTGATGGTTAGAAGTCTATAGAAAAGGCAGAGTAAAAGCATCACTCTACACTGGCTATTTCTGAATTAATTTAAACATTCAGGAAAACTTAATGTGAATATATAACTTGCCAATATATAACTTGCCAAGTCTGTCAGTCCTTAATCAGCTCCCATCCTGCCAAGTAGGATAGATAGCATCAGCACATCTATTATATTCTGCATTGGGTGAGGAATGTCTTTTAAATCTTAAACATTAAGTTTCATCAGAGTGGAAAGGGAAGGAAACCTGCTATCTGGCTGTAACAATCAGGTAAGTCTTCAATGGAAAAAGTGGCATTTGAGTGGGACCTGACAGACTAGCCACAAAGACAGACTAGCATGCTTTTCTCCATCTTGAATATTCCATGTCAAAAGAGCAGAAAGTATGGCCCAAGGAGAAGTAATAGGTAGTTATGTAGGAATGGCTAAATTAGAGATATAATAAGGATTTTGAAAGTTGTGAAATAATACTCATTTTACAGGAGTTTACATGATTGCAATTTAATATTAAATTTAGCAGCAATATTTTAGGTAGTTTATAGAAAGGAACATTTGAAGAGGCTAAAAATAGGCCTAGTATATAAAAAGAGACTGGTTTATAGAAGTAAGAGTGAGGATAAGTGAAATGAAGAGACATAAAATTTTCTTGAAGATGGCTATTTTTAAAAAATGTTATTTAACAGGTTAATAAGTACTTATTTTCTGTTAGACACGGTTTTGAGAACTTATAAATGTTAATTTTTTTAATTTATAAAACTTATTCCTAAATATTTGCATAAAATGAGAAACAACTTTAAAATGGACTGCATTTGCGTGGTCAGAAAATTTAACAATAAACGTCTAATGGAATGAAAATGTAATTAAATGAAATTTTGCCATTGGGTGACCTATAGTTTGTATGGTTAATGAAATAATCTATATGAAAGAAGTTAATAAGTAGCAAAGCCTTGAACAAATGTGCATGATACTATTATTCAAATTATTCAAAATCAACCACAAACTTAAAAAACTATATTTGAATAAGATTGGAATCAGGCAGTAGATTATCAGAATTACAAGAGAACTAGTTATATATAGCACTTGCATCTAGGCAACAGTGGAAAAAATGTTTGCATGATAATGGAGCTATATGGCCATTATTTGGAAACTGTTATGTGACTATTTTCCGTGTACTTCTTAGCATTTTTTGAGATGGAAAATCCATGGAATGCTCCATTTTCCTTTTTGCATTAAGAAGCCTTTCATAAGAAACTCATTGTGCCACAGTGATAATTTTGCATAGTTTGATAGTTCCCATGAATCATGAAACTACTTTCAACCCACACATCATTTGACCCTTTTCAGCTTTTACACACAATCCCAAAAGAAGAATTTGGATAAAATAAAGAAGTGCCAACCATGAAAAATTGTTATGGATTAAAGACAAAGATGAAGGAATTATTTTGAGTACTATATAAAATGTACTTAAAACATATAAAGCAAAATGATGCACAACATTAGGGTGTATTAGACAGAAATGATAGAATTAAGTCAGAAAATAAGACTTTGCAGATTCCACAGTGGAAAGTATCAGCTTAATTTTATTATTATTTTGTAAATGATAGACATGCTAGCTTTTGTTTGAGCCTCTGTTTTGTCAGTTTTCAATTTCATTAGCTATGTGGTGTAGAAAAAAATGTGGTTTAGACTTCTTGGATAAAAATCCACTGTCCCATTTGAAAATGTCACATACAGTCATGATATCAAACAGTATTTTTAAGCTTCACGTTATACAATATTTATGTATAGGTCTGTCTGTCCCAAGGTTTCTCAATTCAGTTCATTTGCTTAGTCGTGTCCGACTCTTTGCAGCACGCCAGGCCTCCCTGTCCATCACCAACTCCCGGGGTTCACTCAGACTCACATCCATTGAGTCAGTGATGCCATCCAGCCATCTTATCCTCTGTCGTCCCCCTCTCCTCCTGACTGGTTGGATCTCCTTGCAGCCCAAGGGACTCTCAAGAATCTTCTCCAACACCACAGTTCAAAAGCATCAGTTCTTCACAGTTCAACTCTCACATCCACACATGACCACAGGAAAAGCCATAGCCTTGACTAGATGGGCCTTAGTCAGCAAAGTAATGTCTCTGCTTTTGAATATGCTATCGAGGTTGGTCATAACTATCTAGGTTGATCATAACAGTATGAAAATGCAAAAACACAAGACACTGAAAAGATGAACTCCCCAGGTCAGTAGGTGCCCAATATGCTACTTGAGATCAGTGGAAAAATAACTCCAGAAAGCATGAAGGGAAGGAGCCAAAACAAAAAAAAAAAAACCACCCAGTCGTGGATGGGATTGGTGATAGAAGTAAGGTTCGATGCTGTAAAGAGCAATATTGCATAGGAACCGGGAATGTTAGTTCCATGAATCAAGGCAAATTGGAAATGGTCAAACAGGAGAAGGCAAGAGTGAAAATTGACATTCTAGGAAATCAGTGAAATAAGACAAATGGGAATGGGTAAATTTAACTCAGATGACCATTATATCTACTACTGCTGGCAGAAATCCCTTAGAAGAAATGGAGTAGCCATCATAGTCAACAAAAGAGTCTGAAATGAAGTACTTGGATGCAGTCTCAAAAATGACAGAAGGATCTCTGTTCGTTTCCAAGGAACACCATTCACTATCACAGTAATCCAAGTCAATGCCCCTATCAGTAACGCTGAAGAAGGTGAACTTGAACAGTTCTGTGAAGACCTGCAAGATCTTCTAGAGCTAACACCCAAAAATGATGTCCTTTTCATTATAGGGGACTGGAATGCAAAAGTAGAAAGTCAAGAAATACCTGGAGTAACAGGCAAATTTGGCCATGGAGTACAGAATGAAGCAGGGTAAAGGCTAATAAAGTTTTGCCAAGAAAACACTCTTCAAACACCCTCTTCCAACAACACAAGAGAAGACTATATTCATGGACATCACCAGATGGTCAACACCAAAATCACACTGATTATATCCTTTGCAGCCAAAGATGGAGAAACTCTATACAGTCATCAAAATCAAGACCAAGAGCTGACTGTGGCTGAGATCATGAACTCCTTACTGCCAAATTCAGACTTAAAATGAAGAAAGTGGGGAAAATCACTAGATCTTTCAGATATGACCTAAATCAAATCCCTTATGATTATACAGTGAAAGTGAAAAACAAATTTAAAGGCCTAGATCTGATAGACAAAGTGCCTGATGAACTATGGAATGAGGTTTGTGACATTTTACAGGAAACAGGAATCAAGACCATCCCCAAGAAAAAGAAATGCAAAAAGGCAAAATGGCTGTCTGAGGAGTCCTTGCAAGTAGCTGTGAAAAGAAGAGAAGTGAAAAGCAAAGGAGAAAAGGAAAGATATAAGCATCTGAATGCAGAGTTCCAAAGAATAGCAAGAAGACATAAGAAAGACTTCCTCAGTAGTCAGTGCAAAGAAATAGAAGAAAACAACAGAATGGGAAAGATTGGAGATCTCTTCAAGAAAGTTAGAGCTACTAAGGGAACATTTCATGCAAAGATGGGCTCAATAAAGGACAGAAATGGCATGGACCTAACAGGAGCAGAAGATATTAAGAAGAGGTGGCAAGAATACACAGAACTGTATAAAAACAGACCTTCAACACCCAGATAATCACGATGGTGTGATCACACACCTAGAGCCAGACATTCTGGAATGTGAAGTCAAGTGAGCCTTAGGAAGCATCACTATGAACAAAGCTAGTGGAAGTGATGGCACTCCAGTTGAGCTATTTCAAATCCTGAAAGATGATGCGTGAAAGTGCTGCACTCATTATGTCAGCAAATTTGGAAAATTCAGCAGTGGCCACAGGACTGGAAAAGGTTAGTTTTCATCCCAATCCTAAAGAGAGGCAATGCCAAAGAATGCTCAAACTACTGCACAATTGCACTTATCTCACACACTAGTAAAATAATGCTCAAAATTCTTCAAGCCAGGCTTCAGCAATATGTAAACTGTGAAATTCCNTTAGTTTTCATCCCAATCCTAAAGAGAGGCAATGCCAAAGAATGCTCAAACTACTGCACAATTGCACTTATCTCACACACTAGTAAAATAATGCTCAAAATTCTTCAAGCCAGGCTTCAGCAATATGTAAACTGTGAAATTCCAGATGTTGAAGCTGGTTTTAGAAAATGCAGAGGAACCAGAGATCAAATTGCCAACATCTTTTGGATCATCAAAAAGCAAAAGAGTTCCAGAAAAACATCTATTTCTGCTTCATTGACTATGCCAAAGCCTTTGACTGTGTGGATCACAATAAATTGTGGAAAATTCTGAAAGAGATGGGAATACCAGACCACCTGACCTGCCTCTTGAGAAATCTGTATGCAGGTCAGGAAGCAACAGTTAGAACTGGACATGGAACAACAGACTGGTTCCAAATAGGAAAAGGAGTACGTCAAGGCTGTATATTGTCACCCTGCTTATTTAACTTATGTGCAGAGTACATCATGAGAAATGCTGGACTGGAAGAAACACAAGCTGGAATCAAGATTGCCGGGAGAAATATCAATAACGTCAGATATGCGGATGACACCACTCTTATGGCAGAAAGTGAAGAGGAACTAAAGAGCCTCTTGATGAAAGTGAAAGATGAGAATGAAAATGTTGGCTTAAAGCTCAACATTCAGAAAACTAAGATCATGGCATCCGGTCTCATCACTTCATGGGAAATAGATGGGGAAACAGTGGAAACAGTGTCAGACTTTATTTTGGGGGGCTCCAAAATCACTGCAGATGGTGATTGCAGCCATGAAATTAAAAGACACTAACTCCCTGAAAGGAAAGTTATGTTCAACCTAGATAATATATTAAAAAGCAGAGACATTACTTTGTCATCAAAGGTCCATCTAGTCAAGGCTATGGTTTTTCCAGTGGTCATGTATGAATGTGAGAGTTGGACTATTAAAAAAGCTGAGCTCCGAAGAATTGATGTTTTCGAGCTATGGTGTTGGAGAAGACTCTTGAGAGTCCCTTGGACTGCAAGGAGATCCAGCCAGTGCATCTTAAAGAAGTTCAGTCCTGGGTGTTCATTGTAAGGAGTGATGTTGAAGCTGAAACTCCAATACTTTGGCCACCTGGTGCAAAGAGTTGACTCATTGGAAAAGACACTGATTCCGGGAAAAATTGAGAGCTGAAGAAGGGGATGACAGAGGATGAGATGGTTGGATGGCATCACACCTACTCAGTGGACATCAGTTTAGGTGGACTCTGGGAGTTGGTGATGGACAGGGAGGCCTGGTGTGTTGTGGTTTATGGGATTGCAAAGAGTCAGACACAACTGACCTGAACTGCACCTTCTTGCTCGATGTCCCATATATTTTTCAAGCTTAACATATTTGGAACACAAATTGATTATCTACTCTGCACATTCACTGCCCCATATACCAACCTCAAAATTTTGACCTGTTTTTCTGATTTGGCAGGGAAAGGCTGAAATCTACGAATTTCCCTTGACTCTAATTTTCCTTAACTCTAATTCAGCCCTACATCTCTTAACAAAAATTTGTTTATTTTACCTCCAGGTATTTCTTTCCTGCCTACTCTCAGTACTCAGTATTTCTCTCCTGGCTGTTATAACAGCCTCCCTCCAAACTGATCACCGTGGCATGATCTTCATCCATGTCCAATTAGTTTTTCAGACTATCATCAAAGTGATAATGCTAATATGCAGTCTGGCTGTATACCACTTAAATCTTCTCAGTTGTTTTCTAGTGCATAAATTGTAAATCTAAGCTCATCTTTTCTGCCCTACTACACGTTATCTCTTAGCTTTGCCAATCTTTTGAAAATATATTTGACAGACAGTGTCAATAGGACCAAGTGTGTCTATCCAAAATAATATATGGCTTAAGGTGGTCTGAGGAGAGAAGTGAAAATGTAGGAAAACAGTCAAAACTGCCATATTTATTGGCATATATTTCTAAGCATTAAGTAGATATTAAGTGCTCTGCACACAAAAACTAGTAAGATAAGATCTTTGCCCTTGAGTTGTTGTTGGTCTCCCATGACAGACCTTTAAACTACACATCTATTTTTGAATAGGTTACAAGGTGGCTCCCAGGCAGAACCTTGAAAGACAATGAATGAAGTGTTATTTTAAGTAAGGAAGGAAGAAAGGGCTTTTAATCAGAAGAAACATCATGGTAAAGGTACAGACACTAACAAGATCATATTGGATTTCAAAAACTACAAAAATTTTAGACTCCACAATTAGAAGCAGCAAAGCAGACAGGATAAGCAGAGGCTGAAATATAAACATCTTTGAGTTTCATTTTACAATGCTTGATTGAACTTTGCCATTCATGTATGGGAAGCTTTTAGTATCTTTTTCAATTTTCTGAGATTGGGATACATAGATGTAAAATAAAATTTAGTGCATATAAAGTACAGTTTAATGGTACCATATCAATACCACATCAAATGTATGATAAAGAGGGATGACTTGATGCATTCTGCATTTTGGAAAATTATTCCAATTTAGGGAACAGATAAAAGGAAACCAAGTCATGCACTAAGGACCCTGACTTGGAAAATACTGCTATAATCCAAACAAGAAATTTAAAAGTATGATGGACTCAAGAAAAGTGAATATATTTGGAGATATTTAAGAGGCAGAACTGATGTATGATATGTGATCAAGGAAGTTAAGTAAATAGAAAATACAGAAAACTAGCAGACCTAGAATAGTAAGAGAAAATTAATTTACTTGCAATGGTGTAAAAAATCTATCCTAGGTAAATTGCAGAAACGAAGGAACAAGACCAACTATACATTTATATGTATAAATAAGCAGAAGATATTAAGAAGAGATGGCAAGAATACACAGAAGAACTGTATAAAAAGGATCTTCATGAACCAGATAATCACGATGGTGTGATCACTCACCTAGAGCCAGACATCCTGGAATGTGAAGTCAAGTGGGCCTTAGGAAGCATCACTACCAACAAAGCTAGTGGAAGTGATGGAATTCCAGTTGAGCTATTACAAATCCTAAAAGATGATGCTGTAAATGTGCCACACTCAATATATCAGCAGATTTGGAAAACTCAGCAGTGGCCACAGGACTGGAAAAGGTTAGTTTTCATTCCAATACCAAAGAAAGGCAATGCCAAAGAATGCTCAGACTACTGCACAATTGCACTCATCTCACACGCTAGTAAAGTAATGCTCAAAATCATCCAAGCCAGGCTTCAGCAATAAAGGCAAAGCAATGATAAAAAGAAAGAACATAAGGAGAGGGGAAAAAAGCTATAAGGGACCTGAGTATCTACTCAGCTAAATTTACTGAGCTTGATTTAAACCTTCAAACTAATTTTAAAAAGAAGTATTCTTCATTATTCTAATTTCATGTTCTGAATATAATTAAGCTCATAATATGATTAATTTGAAGGAAGCATTTCCAGATTTCTCATTCCTAGGTCTACATAACTTTATCATTAAGTATTCCTTTATTTAGAACTTTAGTTGTGTAATCTTAAGACTTGAGCAACTTTAGTTCAACCAAAAAAGCATGGTGTGTTGGGTATCCAAGTTTTCTATCCCATTTTTATCTTTTATTACTAATATGTTTATTGTTAACTAAGAAGTTAAATACTCAGCTCCTCTTTGTTCTGTGCTGAAAACAAAACTTGGAGAAAGTAAGATTGTAGTTATTTTAAAGAGAAGCTACATTCCTAATGAATTCTAGAAGCAAGGAGAGTTGATTTGTGAGGGACTTGGTTATGCGTGAGAGCTGTACAGAATTAATCCAATGAGGAAATTTGAATCATGCTTCAAGGCACAGGATTGCCTCTGAACCAATCATTACATAAAGACGTTTTTGTTGCTCCCATGCCTTTGGCCTCTTAGTGAGGTTATTCTTTTGGCAAATGATCTATCTTAATGTAACACAAGGAAGCTTTGTGTGGAGCAGTGTATCATCAGAGTTCTCTTGTTTTATAATAATGTAAGGAAAAGAATGTGTGCAATACTAAACTCTAGGGTCCATAGTAAAAATAGTATTCCTTTGTTATACAAATGTAAAAGTAATAGTGAGAAGCAACCACTTAAAAAGAGTAATGGAATTAAGGAAACTCACCATCTTTTGGAAAGTTATCTTCAAATGATGTCTTATAGTTCCAATAACAGCATCAACAGTAGCTAATAAGTGTTAAGTGCACTATATGTGCGAGTCATTGTACTCAGTTATTTATCCAATATTTCCTTCCAATAATGAGGCAAATTTTGGTTCCTCAAGAAATACTCTACAGCATGTGATAAAGAGTTTTGTTTACTATTATATTAAGATAGATCTATGGCAAGGTAAAAGAGATTTTGATGCTATGTCTGCCCATCTCATATTTTCAACATTTCTAAATTATATTTGCTTCATGGATTTTTTTCAGAGTTTATAGATCCCTAACAAGTACACAGATGTGTGTTAGGGGATCATTGACTCTGTAAAATTATATCTTAAAATTCCTGTGCATGCAATTTGGTATATTTTTCTGGAAAGTAAGATGATTGCTTCTTCAGATTTTAAAGCTTTATATGACTCTCCAAATATTTAGGAGTCATTGGCTAGATATTTTGTACTCTGAAAGAAAAAGAAATCTGAAAGCAACACGTTAACAAGCAAAAGGTAGAAATGACCTTGAATTTTAATATGATCAATGACTGTCATTGATGTATAAAGTTTTAGACCAAATGTCAGTAGGAAAGCGTGAATTTTAAAATCATTTGTATGAGTTGGAGTGTTATGTCTATGTGATTTTGACTGAGTATTCAGTATCCAGCCCAGTTATAATACTATTTTTGAATTTATTTATGTGAAACAGGAAAATTTCAAAATCTCTTAATATGAACCTATCAAATCTGGTTTAAAATTTAGCATATAGTTATCTGGATTAACTGCTTTTATTCTATTTAGCCACCATTTTACCTTAAAAACAAATTTAATTCTTTGGTACATGTATGTTTAATTTTACAAGAGATTGCTTGACTCTGTTTCACAATGTTTGTATTATTTTAGATTTCCCACAGAACTGTATGAGAGTTCCAGTTACTCCACATTCCTTATCAACATTTGGTATTTTTAGTCTTTATAATTATTTTTTCTTATATATTTGTAGTGGAATCTCACTGTGGTTTTAACATTAAATTTCCTTATTGCTGTTGATTAACATTAAGCAGTATTTCTTGAATTCATCATCTATTTGTATATAATCCTTTGCGAAGGTACTGTTCCAATCATTTCAATACTTTTAATTATTTATCCTATTATGACAGTTTTATAAGCATTGTTTTTACATCTTAGATACAAAATGTTTGATAATTTCTATGTTGTGAATATTTTATTTTGGTCTATGGATTCCCTGCTCATTTATTTAATGGTGCTATTCTAAAAACATAATATTTTAATTTTTATGGGTAAGAAGTGCCATCATGGGAATGTTCATAGCAGCACTGCTTATAATATACAAAAAACGGAAGCAACTCAAGTGTCTAATAATTGATTAAATAAATGTGATTTACATATGCAAAAGAATTTTATTTGACAATAAAGAGAATAAAGCACATGCTGAAACATGAATGAATCTTGAGAATTTTAAAAAAATTCGCCACTTAGGAAAATTATATCACATATAACAACCATGTTAGTGGTCTTTATACTGCCAATACAACACGCCTGAATCAGCCTGCATTTATAAGCGATTCTGTTTTTAGTGATTCAGTTCTTTATTGTGTCTTCTAATGCAGCCGTATCAGGGTACTTATGTCTTAAAATTTTCTTCTTTATGTTAAGTTGCTTTTTGCAGTTAACTTTATTAATAAGCTACCTATGGATTTCATTTTTAAACAGTGAAGTGATTATGTCTTAATGTTATTTTGTATACATGCACATGCACGTGTGCTTTGTGTGTGTGCTCAGTTGTGTCTGACTCTTTGCGGCCCCCTGAACTGTAGCCAATCAGGCTCCTCTATCCGTGGGATTTTCCAGGCAAGAAGACTGCAGTGGGTGCCGTTTCCTTCTCCAGGGACCTGTGCATATGTATGTGTGCAAACTACTCACATATAATACATATATGTAATTACATATTTCTTTATAAAAATGGGTTTTCAGGTCAGACAGAGTAAAGATCACCCCTCTCTGGGCTGATAATCATGTAATCTGTGGGCTTCAGTGTCACCTAGCTGTTTGCCATTCCTATATCAGCCTTTGGAACTTCTCTACTGTACGTGTTCTGTTTCACCACACTTTACTGGCTGCCTATGATTTCCAAAGCTGCTGTGGGTTGTTCTGCCTATCCTTGTTCCTTTCTTCAGCCTCCTTTTTTCTGAGAAACTCACACTCCTTTTTATAATACTCTTCTCAAATGGTAACACTATTAGCTAGAGCTTATGTCACTCATTCCCGAACGACTGTATAATTTTGCCCTTTTCTCCAAAATAACATTCCTGTTTCTATTTTCCCAGTTAAACTCTAAACTTCAAAAAAGCAGGGGTGATGTTTCTTCTGCATTCCTTGAAGGCAGAGATTGTGTTTTATTCATTCTATCAGCACTGGATTGCCTAAAAGCATGTGTTTTGATTGCTCACTTCAATATAACTTTAATTCTCAGTGAACTAAATAACAAATAAAAACATTTAATGCATGATTTTGATTTGAATTTTGGCATTTTCAACCCCCCCGCCCCCCTCGACTCCAGACACACCCACATGGAGAATTAAATGCTTATGGACTCCTAGTCCTAACTCCATTTAACCCCTGGTGGCCTTACTTGTAACTGTTGTTCTCCACCACCTGCCACCACTGTCATATATTTGCATATATTCTCTTGCAGCTCCAGCTGTGTCCCATTCTGAAATAAAATTTTAAAATATTCAAAACAAAGGCAAAATACCGTACCTTGGTCAGCATGTATCCTCCAGTGATTTTGATTCTTATGATTAAATCACCAGTCCCCTGTTTAGACATTCTTAATGACCAAGTCAGTTATTTCCTAATCAACTATTGGGCTACTTCTTTCCATAATATCAAAGTTGGCAAACAGCTTTAGAACTTGAGAAACAATTCATAAATATAAATCTACACATTTTAATTAATAGGGGTAAATAAAGTGGAGATTGTTTCACAAATACACTTTTCATTAACAAATAAGCTGTGGAAGGCAATAATTTTTTAATATTAGCATCTTTCAAAAAAATGTTCAATTCAGTCACTCAATCGTGTCCAACTCCTTGTGACCCCATAGACTGCAGCACTGTAGGCTTCCTTGTCTGTCACCAACTCCTGGAACGTACTCAAATTCATGTCCATAGAGTCAGTGATGCCATCCAACCATCTCATCCTCTGTCATCCCTTCTCCTCCAGCCTTCAATCTTTCCCAGAATCAGGGTCTTTTCCAGTGAGTTAGTTCTTCGCATCAGGTGGCCAAAGTATTGGAGTTTCAGCTTTAGCATCATTCCTTCCAGTGAATATTCAGGACTGATTTCCTTTAGAATAGACTGATTGGATCTCCTTGCAGTCCAAAGGACTTTCAAGAGTCTTCTCCAACACCACAGTTCAAAAGCATCAGTTCTTCGGCACTCAGGTTTCTTTATAGTCCAATTCTCACATCCATAAATGACTACTGGAAAAAAAAACTGCTTTGGCTAGATGGACCTTTGTTGGCAAACTAATGTCTGCTTTTTAATATGCTGTCTAGGTTGGTCATAGCATTTCTTCCAAGAAGCCAGAGTCTTCTAATTTCATGGCTGCAGTCACCATCTGCAGTGATTTTGGAGCCCCCAAAGATAAAGTCTGTCACCTTTCTATTGTTTCCCCTTCTATTTGTCATGACGTGATGGGACTGGATGCCATGATCTTAATTTTCAGAATGTTGAGCTTTAAGCTGACTTTTTCACTTTCCTCTTTCACTTTCATCAAGAGACTCTTAAGTTCTTCTTTGCTTTCTGTCATAAGGATGGCGTCATCTGTATATCTGAGGTTATTGATATTTCTCCTGGCAGTCTTTATTCCAGCTTGTGCTTTATCCAGCCCAGCGTTTCTCGTGATGTACTCTGCATATAAGTTAAATAAGTAGGGTGTCAATATATAGCACTGATGTACTCCTTTCCCAATTTGGAACCAGTCTGTTGTTCCATGTCTGGTCCTAACTGTTGCTTCTTGACCTACATATGGACTTCTCAAGAGGCAGGTCAGGTGGTCTGGAATTCCCATCTCTTTCAGAATTTTCTACAGTTTGTTGTGATCCATACAGTCAAAGGCTTTGGCATAGTCAATAAAGCAGAAATAGATGTTTCTCTGGAACGCTCTTGCCTTTTCAATGATCCAGCGGATGTTGGCAATTTGACCTCTTGTTCCTCTGCCTTTTCTAAAACCAGCTTGAACATCTGGAATTTCATGGTTCACGTGCTATTGAAATTTAAAATTATTATAAAACACAAAAATTTGCCAAACTTAAATTTACCTAATAAATCAATGTGCTTCCGAAGTCAAATGGTAGGTAAAAAATTTAGTCAGAATTGAAGCAAAGCTGATTGCCATATAAAGAGAAAGCCAGTGTTGTACAACTAAGTGATGGCTTACTTTTTACTGATCATCTTAATGTAACCTCAAGCACTACTAGCTTAATTTCAGTAAATAAAGAAATATATGGACTATTGGGGGTTCTATATTAAAATGAGAAGGCAGTTTTAGAAGAATAGCATACTAAACCTTGAATATGTTTTTTGTAAATAATTCTATAGCTAAAACTCTATGAGTCTATCCCAGTTATGTTTCTGCCAATAGAAATATGATCTATGGTTTAAAAGATATGTGCCCTTGTGAACTTCCCTGTAAATTTCCTGTAACAGAATTCTTTCTTCTTACTAGTAAAATAGAAAATTATACTTTTGTAATAAAATTTCACTCTAAAGATTAAATAAAATTTGTATTAAATGTGGAAATAAACTTCTCTGTCTGAATACTAAATATTAGAATGACCAATAATATATAAATACTCCTAAGAAGTAGAAAACTATAAATAATTTTCCATGTCTGAAAATCTTTTCCAGAAACATTTGTTCTTGGATGCTAGAATTATATAAGAAGATGTATCTTTCAGTCCCATTTTCCCACCTCCTTCTCTTCCTTTAATATTGAATTTTTTTCTAAATTATATTTGTGTGGAGATTTAAGCTTCTATTTCAACAATTAATGCTATGCCAGAAAAATAACATTTATGGGATTTAGAGCTGGAAAAGATAGTACAAACCATATAGATCTAATACAGCCTTGGTGTTTCATTAATTTTAAAAGAGTTCTAAAATTATGAAGAATCTAGGGCACTCACCAACGTATTGTAGTACTAGAATCTGGGTTTCTTGACAATGCTGGAGTCTTTTAATAACTGCAAGAAGTAGAAACGCTTGTGTTACAATTCTGGTTGGAGCATTTTTGAGGGAAAATGAAACTATTTAGCTTTTATGATTCTCTCTTCTCTTTCTCTTTTTTCTAAACTTCATAATCAATCTTTCTTCCACAAATCTTCAATAAATAAATTATCTATTTTCAGTAAAGCTACATTTGATGTCAGGACTGCCTCACCAGCCAGTCACAAATGCCCTTTGTAGTAGTTAGTAATTTAATTTACCCCTTTATCAGTCAAGTTCAGCAGCTAATATTTGACAGGCAGCTGTTACAAACCTGGATAGCTTTTGACATAGACCATTTACTAGCCAGAATCCCAAATCAACGATTTTGAAACTGAATCTTGCTGCTGGTTTATTTTTCTTTGGTTACATAGAGTTTTTAAAAAATGAATTTGAATGCTTAATTAAGAACAGATCGTGTGTCACAGTTCCTACATAGTCTATTACTTTTGTGTGACAACAGATCATTATGTTATGGTTATGGAACTGAAACCAACATGAATATTGCTTTGTGTTTGTTTCATTTTGTAATTGGAGAGGAGGATGCATTGATGTTTTCTTCTCATAGAGATGATAGTTGGAGAGGATGAAGATAAGCATCAAAGTAATATTGCCACTGATGCTTCAGAGGTAAAGTCTTTGCACATGATTCTGAAAACCTTAAAAACTGTAAAACACTGCTAACTGTAGATAGTATTGTGAAACATTTCATACCCTTCGTTTGCTAAATAGGAAGTGCCATATTAGCTTCTACGGTGGCTCAGATGGTAAAGAATTTGCCTACAATGCAGCAGACCCCCCCGATTGGAAAGATCCCCTGGAGAAGGAAGTGGCAGTCCACTCCAGTATTCTTGTCTGAAGAATTCCATGGACAGAGGAGCCTGATGGGCTACTGTCCATGGCATTGCAAAGAGTTGGACATGACTGAACGACTTTTATCACTCACTCTAGTAGCGTGATATCTGTTAAAGTGATTAAATAGGCCTAGTTCTAAATACAGTCTTACTAAAAGCTGCTATCTTTTATACCTTTTAAAAATGATTGATCAGAGAATTTTTAAAAAGCCAAAACATTAAGACAGCTAATGTTTTACAGTGACTTTAATTAGAAACGGAGTAGTAATATTTTAGTTAATGTTTCATGATATCAATGGAAATATTGTATTATATTTTCCCACGAATGCAATGGCAAACAGTAAATGGTAAAGATTTTGCCTCTTAATTAAGTGTTATTAATGAAGTTCATAATATATGTATAAATTGTAGTTTCATTTAGCTTTGGAGAATGATTATATTTGACAGCAATGGTTAAAAGATGTAGATTTAGACTTACAAATAATGCTTTCTATGAGCTTTTCTATGAGAAATTTGGCATGGAAATTAAATATGGATTGAATAAAAGAGTAAATATTATTTTAAAAATTTTGCTTTAAATATGTTTTTTCTACAAATGTATTAGATATCAAAATCAAAGGAATTAAAGTTTTTCTTTCAACCAAAATTAACAACTAATGATTAATCTGAATCTGAATGAAAGTGACAAAATGGAATTTTATTTGCAAACAGTCAAAACTATGAACATCATGCTGCATGATCTAAATATTATTCTACACTGACTACGAAAATGTGACCTTTGTTTAGGATTTGTTTAAAATAAATTATGATTGTTCACACAGTTTTATTAAAAAACATTTTTCCATCTTAAAGTTATTAGATAATTTTAGTAATCATATTGGTAATAAGTTGTTCATCACTTTTAGTAATGTTATTCTCAGGACTTTTCAACATATATTTAATTGTATTTAATCATTTTAGTATTTGATAGTTTGCTTATCCTTTCAAAAAGTGTGATGTATACAAATATGCCATTTTATTTTTTCCAGTGTGGTAGACTTTTAAATTTTCATTTTCTTTTTCTTTAAAAAAAACATTCATAATGTGTATTTGATCTAAAACAATGGTTTGACTAATATTATACAGCCATGGATATTTGTGTGTGTGTGCATTTCAAAATTTGTATTCTCCATTGACAACACTAAAAAAAAAAAAAATCTGTCCCTCTGCCGGACTACTGTTAGTTTGATGATTATACTAATATTAACTGCTTCACTTGAGTAAGCAAAGAAGAAGTAAAATACCAGTCAGACCAGCTGTTAATTCACAGAGTGTTGTACTATGCTTATTAAAAATACCCAAAAGATGTACCTTTGTGGTTCAGTCTTTTGAATTAGAATCAGAATATTAATCATGCCTCAGGCCTAAATTAAACATTGGAAGGCCCCTTAAGAATTTTCACCAAATTTTCTTGGATTTTTCTTTATTGGGTCTTCCTGGACTCTGTTTAGCTCCGTAATTGCTTTGCTCCTTTGTTGATAGGTTAAAGCACAATGTGATTTTCCCTATGTCATAATATTTAAGAGGACAATTCAATGGTCTACCCCAAGTTGCAACGTGCAGCTGAGACACCGATTTATAACAGAAATAGTGTTTACAATGTCAACTAAATTATGAAGTAAGAACAATCATGTATCACGAAGTCCATAGTTATAAAAGGATCTGAATCATTACTATCTTCATATCATTTATATTCTGAAGGGGTTATCTTAAGTGACCCTGCCAAATGTGGTTGACCTCTTATATATGAGTATGCAAATGCAAGAAAAAATAAGGAAAACCTATCAGGCGTGTTTAAAATATAAAAAGTCTGATTTCAGAAATGGTCATTGTTATAATGACTGTGCCTGATTACTTACATATGGACACTGTTTCAAAAATAGAAGTTTGTGATTAAGGTAGCATTTGTGAATGTATCTCAGAATTGTATCTTAAAGATATTATTTATTGATACTGGAGTGCAATTTGAAGCCCATACATGAGATCAAAAAAAAGTGTTGACCCTGAAATATTTTTTTAATGTCTAAAACATGTCTACCACCTCAAATAGCAAAAGGATGAAATGGAAAAAAAAATCAGTTTGAGAGAGTATTGTTTTATTTTTATTGGAATACAATTGTTTTACAATATTGTATTAATTTTTGCTGTACAATGAAGCATATCAGCTACACATACATATATATATATATATATATATATGCATATCCCCTCCCACACATTCCCCCACTTCGCCCTTCTTTTCTTCC
>SJYV01006527.1:271626-295084 GCA_006410875.1 Neotragus pygmaeus | reverse complement strand
ATATATATATATATATATATATATATGCATATCCCCTCCCACACATTCCCCCACTTCGCCCTTCTACATCATATAAGAGCACCAAGCTATGCTTCCTGTATTATAATCAATGACAGTAATAAAGTATCAATGTGCTTCATATATCACAACACTTATTTTCCCACTTCCAAATGGAATTTATGATAAACTACTAATATTTAAATAATAACTTTATTAATTCTGAACTAAGAATTATTTTTGAAGAGAGAAAACACTTCTCAAAATTAATATTTTATTTATAAACACATTTGTTTGAAGCAACAGGCTCAAATTTTTAAAGGTTTGTTTTTTGGCTAAACTGACACAAGGACTTTATCTTGGCGTTATTTGTATATAACACACAGAACAATAAATGCTGTTCAGTGTGATTAAAATCAAGGGAAAATTTATCCATTCATGGTATTGAGAGACAAAATCCAAAATTTATATATTTAGGGGTGATGTAGTAACAGCTTAACCACTGGTATGTTAACTGCTGCTGCTGCTAAGTCACATCAGTCATGTCCAACTCTGTGTGACCCCATAGAAGGCAGCCCATCAGGCTCTCCCGTCCCTGGGATTCTCCAGGCAAGAACCCTGGAATGGGTTGCTATTTCCTTCTCCAATGCATGAAAGTGAAAAGTGAAACTAGTTCCTATTAAAGGGAAATATGAATTATTTTGATCTGTTATAAGCACTTTTGGTAGCCAAGAATAACCTGGGGGGAAAAAGCATAGTAACCAAAAGAAAGCATGTATTTCAAAAAGAAGTGTGACCAGTGACTGGTGAGTACTTAGAGAATCTAACTGTGTAAGTATGAAACCAGTGGTGCCTTGTTATGAAACAATACTTCACTGATACTCTGAACTGGACTGCGCTTGTCTCCTTCCCTTCTCTGTGAAAATGTTCTCAGCTGCCTGGGTGACAAATGAAGTATAATTTATTCATAAAATGTGTGAGTTATGAAATGATCTTAGTTTTCAAAAAAATAATTTCAATTTCGTCAAGTATTTCCATTAGCCAACAAATTTGTAACCAATAAAAAAATAGTAATTGAAGGAAATTTTTGCAATCTCTTTGATAATATTAGAAATGAAAATTAGAACTAATCTAAAATATAAAATATTAAGTAAACTGAAGCTCACAGAACAGGAAGCAAGTACAGGATCAAGACCATACCCAAGAAAATAAAAGGCAAAATGTTTGTCTCAATAGGCCTTACAAATAGCTGACAAAAGAACAGATGCTAAAGGCAAAGGAGAAAAGGAAAGATATACCCATCAGAATGCAGAGCTCCAAAGAGTAGCAAGGAGAGATAAGAAAGCCTTCCTCAGTGATCAATGTAAAAAAAACAGAGGAAGACAATAGAATGGGAAAGCCTAGAGATTTCTTCAAGAAAATATAGGCACAATACTGGTAAAATATAGGCACAAGAAATGGGATGGACCTAACAGAAGCAGTAGATATTAAGAAGTGGCAAGAATACACAAAAGAAGTATACAAAAAAGATTTTTCTTTGTATTCACATTTATTTTTTATTTTTTCTTTTACTTTATTTTACTTTACAATATTCTATTGGCTTTGCCATACATCGATGACCCAGATAACCACGATGGTGTGATCACTCACCTAGAGCCAGACATCCTGGGTTGTGAAGTCAAGTGGGCCTTAGAAAGCATAACTACGAACAAAGCTAGTGGAAGTGATGGAATTCCAGTTGAGCTATTTCAAATCCTAAAAGATGATGCTGAGAAAGTGGTGCACTCAATATATCAGCACATTTGGAAAACTCAGCAGTGGCCACAGGGCTGGAAAAAGTCAGTTTTCATTCCAATCCTAAAGAAAGGCAATACCAAAGAATGTTCAAACTACTGCACAATTGCACACATCTCACGTGCTAGCAAAGTTATGCTCAAGCTAGGCTTCAACAGATGTGAACTTCCAGATGTTCAAGCTGGATTTAGAAAAGGCAGAGGAACCAAAAATCAAATTGCCAACCTCTGTTGGATCATTGAAAAAGCAAGAGAGTTCCAGAGAAACATCTACTTCTGCTTTATGGACTTTGCCAAAGCCTTTGACTGTGTGGATCACAATAAACTGTGGAAAATTCTGAAAGAAATGGCAATACCAGACCACCTGACCTGCCTCTTGAGAAATCCATTTGCAGGTCAAGAAATAACAGTTAGGACTGGACATAGCACAACAGACTGGTTCCAAATTGGGAAAGGAGTACATCAAGGTTAATTTGTCACCCTGCTTATTTAATTCGTACGCAGAGTACATCATGGAAAATGCCAGGCTGAATGAAGTACAAACTCAAATCAAGATTGCCAGGAGAAATATCAATAACCTCAGATATGCAGATGACACCACCCTTATGGCAGAAAATGAAGAAGAACTTAAGAGCCTCTTGATGAAAGTGAAAGAAGAGAGTGAAAAGTTGGCTTAAAACTCAACATTCAGAAAACGAAGATCATGGCATCTGGTCCCATCATTTCATGGCAAATAGATGTGGAAACAATGGAAANCTGGGATAAATTAGGAGTTTGGAATTAGCATCTACTTACAGCTATATCTGTTCTGTTTCAGTTGCATAGTTCTTTCTGACACTTTGTCACCCCATGGACTGCAGCATACCAGGCTTCCCTGTCCTCTATCATCTCCCTGAGATCACTCAAACTCACATCCATTGAGTTGGTGATACCATGTAATCAGCTCATCCTCTGTTGTCCCCTTCTTCTCCTGCCTTCAATCTTTCCCATCATGAGGGTTTTTTCTAAAGATTTGGTTCTTTGCATCAGGTGGCCAAAGTATTGGAGCTTCAACTTTATCATCAGTCCTTCCAATGAATATTTAGGATTGATTTCCTTTAGGACTGACTGGTTGGATATTCTTGCATTTCAAGGGACTCTAAAAAGTCTTCCCCAACACCACAGTTCAAAAGCATCAGTTCTTCAGTGCTCAGTTTTGTTTATGGTCCAGCTCTCACATCCATACATGACTACTGGAAAAACCATAGCTTTGACTAGATGGACCTTCATTGGCAAAGTAATGTCGGCTTTTTAATATGCTGTCTACGTTTGTCATAACTTTTTTACCAAGGAGCAAACGTATTTTAATTTCATGGCTGAAGTCACCATCTGCAGAAATTTTGGAGCCTAAGAAAATAAAGTCTCTCACTGTTTCCATTATTTCCCCAACTATTTGCCATGAAGTGATGGGACTGGATGCCATGATCTTCAGTTTTTGAATGTTGAGTTTTAGACCAACTTTTTCACTCGTCTCTTCCACCTTCATCAAGAGACTCTTTAATTCCTATTCACTTTCTGCCATAAGATGGTGTCATCCTCATATTTAAGGTTATTGATATTTTTCCGAACAATATAGATAAACAAGGACTTGCTATATAGCATGGGGAACTATGCCCAATATCTTATAATAATCTACAGAGGAACAGAATGTGAAAAATAATGTATATATATATATGCATATATATATATGTATATGCATATATATATATGCATATAGATGAATCATTATGCTGTATACTTGAAATTAATATAACATTGTAAATTTCAACTTAAAAAAAGAAAAATAAAAAGCAACATGCTTCCAAAATCGGTATGAAGAGGTGTTGCTAGTATATTATTTTTCAGTTATTTATTTTTTGTCTTGAATCTGTGAGTCAGCTATGTGCACATGGGCCCATCTTTTTAATTTCTTTATGACTCTTCCCCATTTGTACTAACAAAAGTTTGAATTACATGATCAATGAGACTTAGTCTGGATCTTTGTGTGTGTGGGTGTGTGTGTGTGTATTTTATTTGAAGGATAACTGTTTTACAGAATTTTATTGTTTTCTGCCAAGTATCAACATGAATAGCCATAGTAGTCTGGATATTAATAAAGATACTTCTCTCAAAGCAGGCAAAATCATCACAGGTTTAAAGAACACTGTGCAAACTTTTGCCCTAATTGCTATTTATCCCAAGAGCATTTCAGATGTTTCAGGCTGTTTTGATGGTGACATGAGATTCTGCTGGGATCTTAATCAACAGTCTGAATTAGCAAGCATTGTCACCTTCCAGATCTTCATGTTTATTGTCTAGTGAACTCTTTCACAATTCCCCAGGAGACACATCCTGGAAATCATTTCTGTTGAACTTGAATAGAGAAGGCATTGTTTCAAAAGACATCCATCCTGTTTAGAAAGACATTTATATTCTAAAGCAAACAAGCATGGCCAGGACATACTTAGTTGTGTGTGTGTGTGTGTGTTTTTTTTTTCCCCAAGCTATATGGCACCATGACTACATTACAAAAAACACAGCAAAACGTTCTCTGTAAGTTTAACTACAGAACACAATGGACTGTGGGAAACTTCAGGTAATTAATGAGGAGGAAGCTAATTAGCACTGAGGGTTACAGCAAGTTTATGATTTCCTCCAACTGCCCTTGGCACCTGCTGACCACTATGTAGGGGCCCTTTCCTCCTCTGACTATCATTTGAGAATCTGCAATCTCAGATTTCCCCATTAGGAAACAGAGACTGGACAAGCACCCACCACGTTAGATCACCTTTATCAAGACAATTGACCTCCCCTGTCTATGGGGTCACATAGAGTCGGACATGACTGAAGTGGCTTAGCAGCAGCAGCAGCTGCAGAAACTCTATACGATGTTCCTATTGCATCTGCTTAGAAGAGTCAATTCTACAGTAAGCCAGAGAAAGCAATAGTAGGACTAAATGTTCACATTTTTTAATACCCACAATTATTTTGTTGACTATCCCAGTTGGTTTTCAAGGGAGGTCTCAGAGTAAAAGACATTGTGGTGCCTAAGTCCATCCTTAAACTCTGCCTCTCAATATAGCCACTTGAGTATAACCATCAGTGTGACAAGAGGCAAGTTCCTTTAACTACTTTTTTTACTTTCAGGACATTCATTTAAAATGAGTAAGTAGCTAAATTTAGATTTCAAAATACTGAGAATCAATAGCATGGAAATAAATGTTTTGAGTAAAATCTTATAATAACTATAATAGAAGTCTCCATAGCCTGATGCCATTTGTTGGGTTTTTAAAAAACACATCTCAAGTTAGCTTAAAGTAGAAAAAGGAGTCATGTAGAAAATCAGAAAAGGAGAAGAGACATAGGAGTCAGGGATGGGAATTGAATTGTGACTCTTTATGTTTCCTCTTTCTGATCCTTTCCTCAAGAGTCTTCACTCTTTATCATTCACTTAATCCATGAAGATGGAATCCTGCCTTTCAGCTGACCCAGTCTCACATCTTACCAGGTTTCTCTCACCATTTGTTTGAAAACCAAAAAATATTTAGTAACACTAGCCTAGTAAAACACTGGCTGCAATCATTCCCCTACTGATTCCTTGAAAGAATCCTCCTGCTCAGCATTTGAGGCAACTGCTTTTGTTTAGTCACTCAGTCATGTCTAACTCTTTACAACAGTATGGACTGTAGCACGCCAGGCTCCTCTGTCTATGGAACTTTTTAGTCCAGAATACTGGAGTGGATTGCCATTTCATTCTCCAGCGGATATTCCCAACCCAGAGATCTAACCCATGTCTCCTGCAGGTGGATTCTTTNGGGCGACTGCAGAACACAGCCTAAACCTCAGTGAATGGCGACTGCAGCACACAGCCCGGAACTCGTCGCCAGCCGATCGCGGAACACAGCCAGGACCTTGGTGCCGGGCGACCGCAGAACACAGCCCAGAAACCTCCTGCAGGTGGATTCTTTACTACTGAGCTATCTAGGAAGCCACTAGATGTAATAATACCTGGTTATTCAGGAGAGCCCCGAATCCTAGTCTTCATAATACCAACCAGGTGGAGTGTCCCAAATGGGAAAAGGGGGAAGGGAAAAAAAGCAACCACAAATATCAAATGCATATGATTAGGGCAGAAAAGAGGAAAAGAGTGATTTTACTTGGTTACCTAGGACATACATGATGTATTAGATGGTATTCCTGTTGATCCTTGAAAGACAAATATGTGATCACAAAGAAAGAACAGGCTGAGGAGGAGGGAGCCCTCCAAATGAGTATGCTACCCAAAGCAATCTATAGATTCAATGCAATCCCTATCAAGCTACCAACAATGTAGATGTCCATCAGCAGATGAATGGATAAGAAAGCTGTGGTACATATACAAAATGGAATATTACTCAGCNCTGAATGTACCTTTTCAAATTATAGCTTTCTTTGGATGTATACCCAGAAATGAGATTGTAGAATCACTTGCTAATTCTACTTTTACTTTTTAAAGAACTTCTCCACAGTTTTCCACAGTGGTTGCACCAATTTACACTGCCACCAACAGTGTAGGAGGGTTCCTTTTTCTCCATACCCTCTCCAGCATTTATTATTTGTAGACTTTTAAATGATGGCCATTCACTAGGATTTATGTTAATTGTGTTAATGAACATCAGTAACTATGTTAATATATTTCATGTCAGCTGATGATCATTGACAAGATCCATTACTTTTTAAGTTGAAAAATGGTGATTTTTTTTTCTATTCTGTCATTTCATCTCTATTTACTGGCTACAATTTATTGATATAAAATAAAGTTCACCCTGATGTAGAGTTTGGATAGGAAAAGCAAGAAAAATGGTTAATCTCTTTAACTTCATGTAATATTTTTTAGAGTAACAAGATGATGACTTAGCAATCTCCATTTGTAACAAACAACTAGTCTAAATATCATGGTAAATTCTTTTATTTTTATGTACTTATATTTTAAACCTAGTTGATGAGCAAATTTTCACCTTAACCTAGTAAAGTCGCTTTGATTTTACTTTGGATTCTCTTGATATTTTGCCTTAGTCTTCCTTACTTGTCATTCCAGGCTATCTGTTTCATCTTGCACTTTCCTTAGTCAGGCTTGAAAGAAGCCACTTTCTATGAGGAACTCTCGTTCTCTATGTAACCAAAATATTTAGTGGCCATAATCTGACCTCTGAGGATTTTCTCAGTGCCCTTTGCAGTTAGGTTCATACTATCTGGGTGTGTGTGTGTATGTGTGTGTGTGCACACGCACACGTGCACTCAATCGCTAAGTCATGTCCAGTCTCTTCTATCCACGGTATTCCCAGGCAAAGAATAATGGAGTGAGTTGCCATTTCCTCCTCTGGAGGATCTTCCTGACCCAGGGAATGAACTCAAATCTGTGCAAATGGATTCTTTACCACTGAGCCACCTGGGAAGCCTCCAGCCTTTTTTAGAGCTTGAAATTAAAATATATATTATGAGTTCTTGTATTTTCTAATTAAATTTAAGACAGTGTTATTTTTAGTAATCTGTTTTGATACTATACTTATATTTCTCATTCCTTATATTTAACACCTTGATATTTTCTAATTATTAAAAAATTTAAAATTCATTTATTTAATCCATCTATATAATATTTTCATTTTAACAGTACCAATATAGTTGCTAATATTAAGGCTACTGACTGCAGTCAAAATTTCTTTGAAGTCATTTTGATTTTGACTTTGAATATTATCTCACTAGGTGTTTATAGTCAAAATACTTTCAATTAAAAGTAGTTTGAAATGTGCTTCCTCTGATCTTTATGCAACCAATTTATGTTGCATAAACAACATAAATTGTTGTTTTTTATTTTTTGTTTTTGTTTTATTTTTTCAGTTTGTTTTCCAATTTTAAGGATGGTGTTCTTATTTTCTTTTGAGATTTTAATAAATTGTGTTAAATATATTATGGTTCCAAATTTAAAAACAAGTACATTAGGAGAAGACTAACTTTTAAATTTATCCTGTATCTTCTTTCCTCCCTCTCTTAATAATTAATCATGTCCTTTGTGTTCTATTGCACAGAAATTAATAGAAAAACATTGATGAAATTAAATATACTGGTAAAGAATTTCCCTATAGTAACTATCCAAGAAATGTTAATGATAAAGAAGTAAATTTAGATATTATAAGTCTAAAACCTGTACTAACAACATAACAAGCTACGTTTCTCAAGTGCTGAGTGTTAGTCACTCAGTTGTGTCCAACTCTTTGTGACCACGTGGACTATAGCTTGCCAGCCTCCTCTGTCCATGGAATTCTCCAGGCAAAACTACTGGAGTGGGTAGCATTTCCCTCTCCAGGGGATCTCCCCAAATCAAGGATCAAATTCGGGTCTCCTGCCTTGCAGGCAGATTCTTTACTGTCTAAGTCACCCAGGAAGCCCATTTCTCAATGTAGCAGGCAAATTGAAAAAAAAAAATTAATAAACCAAAAATAAAATCACAAGGCATCTGCAGTGTCCCCACAAGGCAGAGAACAATAGTGAACAATAGTGAATCTGAATTTCTGGGTAGAGACCAGGTAAAGTGGGATATTCAAGAGTAGCAGAGGTAAACTCTGGATGGCAGGTACAGTTCAGGTTTGGCTCCATTTGATTGAAATAAAACACTGTAGATATCAGTTCTTTTAAAATATCTCTGGAAAAGCTAACCCAGTAGGTGTGTTTATAGCTCTTTAAAACAACAACAATATTTGTTGTCCATGGCCAGGTATAAATTCAAGTAGTCTCTGTAGGCCTCCACCACTCAGCCACAGTAGATTTCTGACCTGACCTAGAGAAGCCACTTTTGTCAAAGAAAGATAAATCCTTCGCACCCATGGACCAAAGTTCTATGAGAAATGAAAGAAAATATTTCATTGTAGAATTGCATTCTATTTTTAGATGTGGTTGTTTCATATTGCATTTATAAAGAAATCGAGATTAAAGCAAAATAAAACTGTTAGATAAATTGGTTAGATTAAATCGTACTGGAAAGAAAATCTGCCAATATTCTGGGACTTAGTGAGGACCTGATTATTTATATTTGAGTTTAATTTCCGTAGTTGTTAATACAAGACTCACCTTTTATGAAAATATATAAGAATATATTTGGGGAGAGAAGATTAAAACTTGTGGCTATCATTTGAAAAGCTTTTTGGTCAGTGCCCTGCAAAATAATTTTGAGTAATATGTTATTCTTATTCTTCTATTGTTAGAAAATAAAGTGTTCCAACGTAATCTGCTGAATTTTAAGCAAAGTTTCACTTTTTTCTTAGGAAATACTTGGCACATTCTATATCTTGTTAATCAAGCTACTGCTTTATACCCATGTCTCCCAAACATTAGCATTCACAAAAATAATGGAGGAGCTATGCTAAAATGGACATTCTGTTTCAGTTTTCTAGAGAGGGACTTCTTTAAACAAGCTCTCGGAGAGGTCAGTAATGCTGGCCTCTGGACCAGACATTATGCAAAATTCTGTATGCTTATTGATTCTTCACTATATTATGTGATTAAAATATTTCCAATTTCATTAGAATTTTATTCTTATAGAGAGAGTGCTTTCATTAGGTAGATAGAATGGAACTAAAAACAAATTCATTAAATATCTCTACATGAAAGTTTATTTCTGAAATAATATTAAAATATCATGCCAAAAATAAAAATGTTTAGGTTAGAATCTTGTAAACATTGATTTTATGTGATGATTCCAGAGCTTTATAAAGGATCTATGGTTAGTATTTTTGTCATAGATGATCTAGTTACTTTTTTAGTGGGTATTTTTACATAGTTTATGAGATTAGAAAACTGAAAGTTCTTACTAAATTTCTCTATCATTTATTTGAATGGTGAGATAGCTTCTGGCAATAATGATTTTAGAGTGTGATATAAAAGTACACACACACAGAGATACATACACCACATCCTGCATCCTGCATTGAAAATCCAATGTTCACATGTAAAACTGAGAAGGATGAACCTAGTTTAAATCTGCAATCAGCACCTATTTGACCTGCTGAGAATTGGCAGTATTTTGAATCACTATGTGGCTTGTTTCCTAATATACAGTAAATGTCTATTAAAAGGAAGGTGAGTGCGATTTTTAACTTTAGCAAGAAGGACAAAACAGGAGCATAAGGAACTGTAAATTTTAGTGTATTTATGAGTATTTATAGCTCAATGTAAGATTGACTGTGTTTTTCAATATTTCCTCCAAACTTGGCTCGGGTAGTAGGTTCAGTATGTTTGACCTTCTGGGTAGAACAGCTACCTCAGGTCCGCGTTAGCCTCCAAATGTTTTACTTTGTGGAGAGACTTGCAGCATGAGGGAGGCTGGAATGATTCCTAATACAACACGCAGCTGGTGTGACTTTTAGGAAGTCCCTGTCTTTTTAATCTCAGTTTTAGTTTCTTTTTTTAAAGATAGAATTAATGATTACCCTTATTAGGAATAACATTAATTGGAAAAATGCAGCCTCCATAGTCTTTCCAATGCACAGTATCATTTGTCCTTATGGGAGCTTTTAAATGTGAAAATCCCTCTGAATGTAAATGGATAAGTAACCATACTTCTGTTTGTTTGTTCTTGGGACTATTTACAAATTGCAGAAATTTGAATCTCTGGGCTTATTTGACTTGAGCCAGTAGGGGAATGATTGCCCAAGTCAACTGTGTTAGATTAGTACAAAAAGGAGAAAATGGTGTTGATCAACAATAACACCTCTGTCACTTTGATTGGGCTTAGTACTTCCAGTTGGTGTGTCTCTTCTTCTAGCTTGTTTACCTTCAGCATGGTCACAGTGGGATAAGGAGGGGAACTGTGTAAGGGCCTTCTCAGCAGTAGCAGGTCCTGGGGGCCCACCAGTATGCAGAGGCCTGCTGGGAAAGTGTTGGGACCGGTCCACTCCAGGGACCAAGGCGGTCACTCATACAGCCCCTACTAGATGGGAGTGCTCAGGGGGAGGCATGAACATTGGAGCAAGTACTCTTATTTTCATGCAACAAAATAAAGAAGTGTTTACACTTGTGCTCATCCAGATTAAGTATTTAAGGCCTCTTTCTTTCCTCCTTTCACCGTAGTTTCCTTAATCACCTCATTAATTTCCAGTTTCGCTTAAAATGGCCAGTGGGCTGGAACTCCATGGCTCATTTATTCTACTTCACTTTATTTACTTTTCAGTGTAAAATGGATAAAATCAATTAATAAATTTAAGCTCATTTACTGTAATTTGGAGAGCTGCTAAATAATGTATCTTCCTTTCTTTGCTAAAGTGCTGTAACGTAATTCATTTGTGAGAGTAAGGCCACCTCTTTCTTGAAGTGCTTTTAAGAAAATGGCAGATAGTTATCATTTTGATGTTTAAGTTCAGTTCTGCCTGGACCCAGGAAATAGGCTACATAGGGACAGGGACTCTATCACATGCAAACAAAGAAAAGCTTCATCACTGGCTTGTGATACTTGTATGAAAAGTGTAATTAATCAGTATACTGATTCTTCCCCACCTGGTGTAGTGGTAGCTCTATTTCTAAAAGTGTTATATCCTAATGATGCGTTCATTTTTTAAAAACAAAATACTGTAGAAAGAATGACGAAACTACCCCCCAATACCCATTTGGAAAGCACTATGATTGAAAATACCGCACTCACATGCAGGTACAATCTCTGAGATATTGCCAAGTATGTTAGATTGAGTAAAGTCATGTCTAGTGGGAAGGGTGGATAAGATCTGGATTAAGTTATAGAAGGCAAAGGGGTATGTTAATTTTGCTCAGGAAAGCATTTTTAAATGGTCTGGAGAAGATCTTTAGACCTGCCTGAATCCAGGTAAAATTCTGATTATGATAATCTGCCAATGTAGGCAGATTGTTTTCCTGGTAACAAATAAAGGACTCAAGTCTTCAGGAGCACAGCTCCTTCAGTATCTGGTAGTGATGGAATGCATATATGTGTGTCGAGGGTACGCAGGGGAATAGGAAATGTGTGTAGACCAATGTCTGGGACAGTCTGTGCCCATAAACATTAAATGTAATTGAGGTATACACACACACACACGCATACACACATACATACACACCATGAGACATACATGTTTATGTCAATCATTTATGGAAAGAATGGAAAACAAGGCCATGAGAAACCTGGGCACAACTTTCCTAAAACTAAAAATATTTTTTCTCTTTTGTTCTTTTAGTTAAGTAGTTATTTGCTCATTGGGGAAAAGTAAATGGCTATTTTTTGTCATGCATAGCTGTATTACAACTTTATTCTTCACAGTGTGAATTTTAAAAGGTGGGATTTTTTTTTAGGTGCATATCTACATCTTTTATTTCTATAACTTCACTAAGGAATCTAATCTCATAAACATAAATGTTGTTGCAAAAGTCTAGTGAACAATAGTTTAAAGTTTCTCTTTAAAAATCTGTGTTAATGACCTGATAATGCTTTGTTATGGCTTTGTGGAAATGTGTGAAGTGTTCTGACAGTATGTCAACAAAGTGTCAAATACAGTGCGAGAGAGTCTAAGAATTGGAATCTTAGTGTCAGGAAGTGTTAAAGCTAGAAGGGACCTTAGACCNAAAAAAAAAATTAATAAACCAAAAATAAAATCACAAGGCATCTGCAGTGTCCCCACAAGGCAGAGAACAATAGTGAACAATAGTGAATCTGAATTTCTGGGTAGAGACCAGGTAAAGTGGGATATTCAAGAGTAGCAGAGGTAAACTCTGGATGGCAGGTACAGTTCAGGTTTGGCTCCATTTGATTGAAATAAAACACTGTAGATATCAGTTCTTTTAAAATATCTCTGGAAAAGCTAACCCAGTAGGTGTGTTTATAGCTCTTTAAAACAACAACAATATTTGTTGTCCATGGCCAGGTATAAATTCAAGTAGTCTCTGTAGGCCTCCACCACTCAGCCACAGTAGACTTCTGACCTGACCTAGAGAAGCCACTTTTGTCAAAGAAAGATAAATCCTTCGCACCCATGGACCAAAGTTCTATGAGAAATGAAAGAAAATATTTCATTGTAGAATTGCATTCTATTTTTAGATGTGGTTGTTTCATATTGCATTTATAAAGAAATCGAGATTAAAGCAAAATAAAACTGTTAGATAAATTGGTTAGATTAAATCGTACTGGAAAGAAAATCTGCCAATATTCTGGGACTTAGTGAGGACCTGATTATTTATATTTGAGTTTAATTTCCGTAGTTGTTAATACAAGACTCACCTTTTATGAAAATATATAAGAATATATTTGGGGAGAGAAGATTAAAACTTGTGGCTATCATTTGAAAAGCTTTTTGGTCAGTGCCCTGCAAAATAATTTTGAGTAATATGTTATTCTTATTCTTCTATTGTTAGAAAATAAAGTGTTCCAACGTAATCTGCTGAATTTTAAGCAAAGTTTCACTTTTTTCTTAGGAAATACTTGGCACATTCTATATCTTGTTAATCAAGCTACTGCTTTATACCCATGTCTCCCAAACATTAGCATTCACAAAAATAATGGAGGAGCTATGCTAAAATGGACATTCTGTTTCAGTTTTCTAGAGAGGGACTTCTTTAAACAAGCTCTCGGAGAGGTCAGTAATGCTGGCCTCTGGACCAGACATTATGCAAAATTCTGTATGCTTATTGATTCTTCACTATATTATGTGATTAAAATATTTCCAATTTCATTAGAATTTTATTCTTATAGAGAGAGTGCTTTCATTAGGTAGATAGAATGGAACTAAAAACAAATTCATTAAATATCTCTACATGAAAGTTTATTTCTGAAATAATATTAAAATATCATGCCAAAAATAAAAATGTTTAGGTTAGAATCTTGTAAACATTGATTTTATGTGATGATTCCAGAGCTTTATAAAGGATCTATGGTTAGTATTTTTGTCATAGATGATCTAGTTACTTTTTTAGTGGGTATTTTTACATAGTTTATGAGATTAGAAAACTGAAAGTTCTTACTAAATTTCTCTATCATTTATTTGAATGGTGAGATAGCTTCTGGCAATAATGATTTTAGAGTGTGATATAAAAGTACACACACACAGAGATACATACACCACATCCTGCATCCTGCATTGAAAATCCAATGTTCACATGTAAAACTGAGAAGGATGAACCTAGTTTAAATCTGCAATCAGCACCTATTTGACCTGCTGAGAATTGGCAGTATTTTGAATCACTATGTGGCTTGTTTCCTAATATACAGTAAATGTCTATTAAAAGGAAGGTGAGTGCGATTTTTAACTTTAGCAAGAAGGACAAAACAGGAGCATAAGGAACTGTAAATTTTAGTGTATTTATGAGTATTTATAGCTCAATGTAAGATTGACTGTGTTTTTCAATATTTCCTCCAAACTTGGCTCGGGTAGTAGGTTCAGTATGTTTGACCTTCTGGGTAGAACAGCTACCTCAGGTCCGCGTTAGCCTCCAAATGTTTTACTTTGTGGAGAGACTTGCAGCATGAGGGAGGCTGGAATGATTCCTAATACAACACGCAGCTGGTGTGACTTTTAGGAAGTCCCTGTCTTTTTAATCTCAGTTTTAGTTTCTTTTTTTAAAGATAGAATTAATGATTACCCTTATTAGGAATAACATTAATTGGAAAAATGCAGCCTCCATAGTCTTTCCAATGCACAGTATCATTTGTCCTTATGGGAGCTTTTAAATGTGAAAATCCCTCTGAATGTAAATGGATAAGTAACCATACTTCTGTTTGTTTGTTCTTGGGACTATTTACAAATTGCAGAAATTTGAATCTCTGGGCTTATTTGACTTGAGCCAGTAGGGGAATGATTGCCCAAGTCAACTGTGTTAGATTAGTACAAAAAGGAGAAAATGGTGTTGATCAACAATAACACCTCTGTCACTTTGATTGGGCTTAGTACTTCCAGTTGGTGTGTCTCTTCTTCTAGCTTGTTTACCTTCAGCATGGTCACAGTGGGATAAGGGGGGGAACTGTGTAAGGGCCTTCTCAGCAGTAGCAGGTCCTGAGGGCCCACCAGTATGCAGAGGCCTGCTGGGAAAGTGTTGGGACCGGTCCACTCCAGGGACCAAGGCGGTCACTCATACAGCCCCTACTAGATGGGAGTGCTCAGGGGGAGGCATGAACATTGGAGCAAGTACTCTTATTTTCATGCAACAAAATAAAGAAGTGTTTACACTTGTGCTCATCCAGATTAAGTATTTAAGGCCTCTTTCTTTCCTCCTTTCACCGTAGTTTCCTTAATCACCTCATTAATTTCCAGTTTCGCTTAAAATGGCCAGTGGGCTGGAACTCCATGGCTCATTTATTCTACTTCACTTTATTTACTTTTCAGTGTAAAATGGATAAAATCAATTAATAAATTTAAGCTCATTTACTGTAATTTGGAGAGCTGCTAAATAATGTATCTTCCTTTCTTTGCTAAAGTGCTGTAACGTAATTCATTTGTGAGAGTAAGGCCACCTCTTTCTTGAAGTGCTTTTAAGAAAATGGCAGATAGTTATCATTTTGATGTTTAAGTTCAGTTCTGCCTGGACCCAGGAAATAGGCTACATAGGGACAGGGACTCTATCACATGCAAACAAAGAAAAGCTTCATCACTGGCTTGTGATACTTGTATGAAAAGTGTAATTAATCAGTATACTGATTCTTCCCCACCTGGTGTAGTGGTAGCTCTATTTCTAAAAGTGTTATATCCTAATGATGCGTTCATTTTTTAAAAACAAAATACTGTAGAAAGAATGACGAAACTACCCCCCAATACCCATTTGGAAAGCACTATGATTGAAAATACCGCACTCACATGCAGGTACAATCTCTGAGATATTGCCAAGTATGTTAGATTGAGTAAAGTCATGTCTAGTGGGAAGGGTGGATAAGATCTGGATTAAGTTATAGAAGGCAAAGGGGTATGTTAATTTTGCTCAGGAAAGCATTTTTAAATGGTCTGGAGAAGATCTTTAGACCTGCCTGAATCCAGGTAAAATTCTGATTATGATAATCTGCCAATGTAGGCAGATTGTTTTCCTGGTAACAAATAAAGGACTCAAGTCTTCAGGAGCACAGCTCCTTCAGTATCTGGTAGTGATGGAATGCATATATGTGTGTCGAGGGTACGCAGGGGAATAGGAAATGTGTGTAGACCAATGTCTGGGACAGTCTGTGCCCATAAACATTAAATGTAATTGAGGTATACACACACACACACGCATACACACATACATACACACCATGAGACATACATGTTTATGTCAATCATTTATGGAAAGAATGGAAAACAAGGCCATGAGAAACCTGGGCACAACTTTCCTAAAACTAAAAATATTTTTTCTCTTTTGTTCTTTTAGTTAAGTAGTTATTTGCTCATTGGGGAAAAGTAAATGGCTATTTTTTGTCATGCATAGCTGTATTACAACTTTATTCTTCACAGTGTGAATTTTAAAAGGTGGGATTTTTTTTTAGGTGCATATCTACATCTTTTATTTCTATAACTTCACTAAGGAATCTAATCTCATAAACATAAATGTTGTTGCAAAAGTCTAGTGAACAATAGTTTAAAGTTTCTCTTTAAAAATCTGTGTTAATGACCTGATAATGCTTTGTTATGGCTTTGTGGAAATGTGTGAAGTGTTCTGACAGTATGTCAACAAAGTGTCAAATACAGTGCGAGAGAGTCTAAGAATTGGAATCTTAGTGTCAGGAAGTGTTAAAGCTAGAAGGGACCTTAGACCTCCTTCATGTTGGAAGTGATGGGGCTGAAGCCCAGGAGGATTAAGTGATTTGTTCAAGGTCACACATAGAGCAAGCAAGGCCCAAGGAGTAAGACCTGGGTCCCCTGGCTCCCAGTCCTGTTCCCTGTTAGGTTTGCAATTTTGCTCTTGACTGTAAGCATTCCTTTGTTTTTCACAAAATGAAACACAGATTGCAGAAATAAAGGAGTCACTTGTTTTTGGAATCTGAGTCATTTTAAAGGTCACTCCATCTCCCACTAGTCAGAGGACATAGCTATCTACCCCCCAAAATTTATTTAGGCATTTATTCCTAATGCAAGTTTTGGAGATATCAATTTCTCTGACAATGCAAAGCGGTAGTTGTTTTGAATAATATAGTCATTTCTCACCTTAAATCTATTTTTTATTACAGGAAATAATTTTTCTTTCCTTTTTTTGTATTCTTGCTATATAATAACTGTCTTTTCTTTTTGTTGCACTATATCCTGACAGCCAAAGAAGAAGAAATTATTATCACAAATACAGATACACAATCATACACACACAAACACATCATACGTGGAGCTCTTGATAGATTTCAGAGGACTTTTGTATATAAATTCTTGCTGTAATTGATAACTAGTTACTTGCATATTCTCAAAAGCCTATTTTACAGATGAGAAAATAGAGTCAGGGGGTTGAGATTTTACAAAGTAAAGGTGGAAACTACATTGTTTATTTTTTAAAATATATTCCTTATCAATATATATACACATAATGGATCATATATCATTAGTGGAAAATAAAGGTAAAAGAGGACTTCTTTTGTGGCTCAGCTGGTAAAGAATATGCCTGGCACATGGGAGACCTGGGTTCGATCCCCTGGGTTGGTAAGATCCCCTGAAGAAGGGAAAAGCAGTCCCCTCCAGTATTCTGGCCTGGAGAATTCCAAAGACTGTAGAGTCCATGGGGTTGCATAACAATAGGATTCTGAAAGATTAACTCCCCAGGTCGATGAGTGTTCAATATACTACTGGAGATCAGTGGAGAAATAACTCCAGAAAGAATGAAGAGACAGAGTCAAGGCAAAAGAAACACCCAGGTGTGGATGTAACTGCTGATGGATGTAAAGTCCAATAATGTAAAGAGCAATATTGCTTAGGAACCAGTAAGGTTAGGTCAGTGAATCAAGGCAAATTGGAAGTCGTCAAACAGGAGATGGCAAGAGTGAACGTTGACATCTTAAGAATCAGCATACTAAAATGGACGGGAATGGGTGAATTTAACTCATGACCATTATAGCTACTACTGTGGGCAGGTATCTTTAGAGGAAATGGAGTAGCCAGCATAGTCAACAAAAGAGTCTGAAAGGCAGTATTTGGATGCAATCTCAAAAATGATAGAATGATTTCTGTTTGTTTCCAAGGCAAACCATTCAATACCACAGTAATCCAAATCTATGCCCCAACCAGTGATACTGAAGAAGCTGAACTTGAGCGGTTCTATGAAGACCTACAAGACCTTCTAGAACTAACACCCAAAAATGATATCCTTTTCATTATAGGGGACTGGAATGCAAAAGTAGAAAGTCAAGAAATACCTGGAGTAACAGGCAAATTTGGCCTTGGAGTACAGAATGAAGCAGGGCAAAGGCTAATAGAGTTTTGCCAAAAGAACACACTGGTCATAGAAAACACCCTCTTCCAACAACACAAAAGAAGACTCTACATATGGGCATCACCAGATGGTCAATACTGAAATCAGATTGGTCATATTCTTTGCAGTCAAAGATGGAGAAGCTCTATACAGTCAGCAAAAACAAGGCAAGGAGCTGACTGTGGCTCAGATCACGAACTCCTTATTGCCAAACTCAGACTTAAATTGAAGAACATAGGGAAAACCACTAGACCACTCAGGTATGACCTAAATTGAATCCCTTATGATTATATAGTGGAAGTGAGAGATAGATTCAAGGGACTAGATCTGATAGACAGAGCACGTGAAGAACTATGGATGGAAGTTTGTGACGTTGTACAGGAGGCAGTGATCAAGACCATCCCCAAGAAAAAGAAATCCAAAAATGCACAATGGCTGTCTGAGGAGGGCTTACACACAGTTGTGAAAGGAAGAGAAAGGAAAGGCAAGGGAGAAAAGGAAAGATACACCCATTTGAATACAGAGTTCCAAAGAATAGGAAGGAGAAATAAGAAATCCTTCTTCAGTGATCAGTGCAAAAAAAGAGAAGAAAACAATAGAATGGGAAAGACTAGAGATCTCTTCAAGAAGATTAGAGATACCAAGGGAATATTTCATGAAAAGATAGGCTCAATAATGGACAGAAATGGTTTGGACCGAACAGAAGCAGAATATATTAAAAGGAGGTGGCAAGAATACAGAGAGGAACTGTACAAAAAATATCTTCATGACCCAGATTATTACGATGGCATGAACACTCCCCTAGAGCCAGACATCCTGGAATGTGAATTTAAGTGGGCCTAAGGAAGCATCACTACAAACAAAGCTAGTGGAGGTGATGGAATTCCAGTTGAGCTATATCAAATAATAAAAGATGATGCTGTGAAAGTGCTACACTCAACATGCCAGCAAATTTGGAAAATTCAGCAGTGGCTTCAGGACTGGAAATGTCCTTTTTCATTCCAATTCCAAAGAAAGGCAATGCCAAAGAATGGTCAAACAACCACACAATTGTACTCATCTCACATACCAGCAAAGTAATGCTCAAAATTCTCCAAAGCATGCCACAGTACTTGAACCATGAACTCCCATACGTTCAAGCTGGATTTAGAAAGGGCAGAGGAACCAGAGATCAAATTGCCAACATCTGTTGGTTAAAAAAGAAAGAGAATTCCAGAAAAACATTTTATGCTTTATTGACTATGCCAAAGACACGACTGTGTGGGTCACAACAAACTGTGGAAAATTTTTCAAGAGATAGGAATACCAGGCCAACTGATCTGCCTCTTGAGGAATCCATATGCAGGTCAAGAAACAACAGTTAGAACTGGGCATGGAACAACAGACTTAGTTCCAAATCAGAAAAGGAGTACATCAAGGCTATGTATTATCACCCTGCTTGTTTAACTTGAATGCAGATTACATCATGAGAAATGCTGGGCTGGAAGAAGCACAAGCTGAAATCAAGATTGCTGGGAGAAATATCAATAACCTCAGATGTGCAGATAACACCACCTTTATGCGAGAAAGAGAAGAAGAACTAAAGAGGCTCTTGGTGAAACTGAACCAGGAAAGTGAAAGAGTTGGCTTAAAACTCAACATTCAGAAAACTAAGATCATGGCACCAAGTCCAATCACTTCATGGCAAATANTGCAGATAACACCACCTTTATGCGAGAAAGAGAAGAAGAACTAAAGAGGCTCTTGGTGAAACTGAACCAGGAAAGTGAAAGAGTTGGCTTAAAACTCAACATTCAGAAAACTAAGATCATGGCACCAAGTCCAATCACTTCATGGCAAATAGATGGGGAAACAGTGAAAATTGTGGCAGGCTTTATTTTTGAGGGGCTCCAAAATCACTGCAGATGGTGATTGCAGACATAAAATTAAAAGACACTTGCTTCTTGGAAGAAAAGTTATGACCAACCTAGACAGCATATTAAAAAGCAGATATATTACTTTGCCAAGAAAGGTCCATCTAGTCAAATCTATGGTTTTTCCAGTAGTCATGTATGGATGTGAGAGTTCAATTATAAAGAAAGCTGAGTGCTGAAGAATTGATGCCTTTGAACTCTGGTGTTGGAGAAGACTCTTGAGAGACCATTAGACTGCAGGGAGATTCAACCAGTCCATCCTAAAGGAAATCAGTCCTGAATATTCATTGGAAGTATTGATGCTGAAGCTAAAACTCCATACTTTGGCCAGCTGATGGGAAGTACAGACTCATTGGAAAAGACCCTGATACTGGGAAAGATGGAAGTCGGGAGGAGAAGGGACCAACAGAGGATGAGATGATTGGTGACATCACTGACTCAATGGATATGAGTTTGAGTAAGCTCCAGGAGTTGGTGATGGACGAAGCCTGGTGTGATGCAGTCCATGGTGTCGCAGAGAGTTGGACATGACTGAAAGACTGAACTGAACTGAACTGAAGTTAAATGAGACTATGTCAGAGTATAATATTTTAAAATTAATATAAAAGAGTATTAAAATATTCTTTCTAATTCTTCTTATTGATAAGAACTGATGCTATTAGAAAATCTAAACCTTGTAATTTTTGATGCTTTAAAATAAAAAACATTCTAAGTTCTGAATTTGCTTTAAAAGATAAAACAAATTTTCCATATTTCAAAGTTGATTTTATAGTCATATATTATCAGAGAATATATTTTATTTATAACCACAATGATATCTATTTTTCTTTTAGACTGATCACCAGATGATTTCCATCACTTTCACTTTATTTTTCTGCTTTGCTTTTCTTCCTTTAGCCACTTAAAATCTTAACAACCTATATCTGTCTTATACAGTGTAAATAACCAGGTCTGGGATGAAGAGTCTTGAACCAGAAGTCAGAAGACACGGGTTCTATTTTTGTTTTGTGCAATGGCTTGCATTGTGCCTTTAGTCTAATCACTTATACCTCTGAGTCTTAGGCTGCTGCTAAATAGCTTCAGTTGTGTCCAACTCTTTAAGACCCCATGGATCTCTGTTCATGGAATTCTCCAGGCAAGACTACTACAGTGGGTTGCCATGTCATTCTCCAGGAGATCTTCCTGACTCAGGGACTGAACCTGAGTCTCCTGCATCATAGGCAGATTCTTTACTGCTAAGCCACCAGGGAAGAGTCTTAGTCTAGTCTTAAAGAAAATGTTAGATCAAATGATCAACAAGGTCCTTTGACTAATATAAAGGTCTATGTTTTATAGTGTATCTCTCCTACCTATTGACTTTATTAAATTAATATTTTATATTATTGTGTTTCTTAAAGCAGATATATAGGGCTTCTCATGAGACTCAGTGATAAAGAATCAGCCTGTGCTGTAGAAGATACAGGTTTGATCTTTGGGTTGGGAAGATCCCCTTGAGAAGAAAATGGCAACCTACTCCAGTGTTCTTGCTTGGGAAATCTCATGGACAGAAGAGCTGGCATATACAGTTCATGGGATTGCAAAAAAGTTGGATATAATTTAGCAACCAAACAACAACAAAGCAGATATATTTGTAAACAATCCAAATATGAAAGTGGAACAATTCAACAAGTACTATAAATATATAAACATATACCTTCATGAAGACACACTTACAGTTTCTGAGGCTTCATTAAAATGCCATCAAAATAACTACATATTTCAGTGAAAAACAATGAAAACAATTTCTACCTCTTTAAGATAAATTTGTGCTTAATGTAATTACTCAGTGGTAAATGTACTCAATTGAGCATGTTAGTTCAAATGGTTACCTAATTTGGTTGATGTATGGATGTTGAAACTAAGAGATTATAAGATAAAACCTTGAAGCCATAAGCTAAATTTTACTCTTGGCATTTTGTATGTATGTGTTGTTGTTTAGTCTCTAGGTCATGTACAACTCTGTGTACATCCCCAGAATCTGTTGACACTGCTGAGAGGGTGGCAAGAGCTAAGGTAGGGGTCAGCACTATCCAGGCAGCATTGTATTCTTTTCTCCTTCAGCAAAACCCTCTGACCAGGAGGTGTTGATAAGCCACATGTCTACTGTTGCTTCAGTTTAGTTCAGTTGTTCAGTCATGGCAGACTCTTTGAAACCACATGGACTATAGCACGCCAGGCCTCCCTGTCCATCACCAACTCCCAGAGTTTACTCAAACTCATGTCCATTGAGTCAGNGATGGCATCACCGACTCGATGGACGTGAGTTTGAGTGAACTCTGGGAGATGGTGATGGACAGGGAGGCCTAGTGTGCTGCAATTCATGGGGTTGCAAAGAGTTGGACGCGACTGAGTGACTGAACTGAACTGAATATGTTTATGTTGTTGTGCTTTAGATGCTAAGTTTTATCCAACTCTTTGGGACCCCGTGGACTGTAGCTTTCCAGGTTCCTCTTTCCATGGGATTTCCTAGGCAAGAAGACTGGAGGAGGTTGCCATTTCCACCTCCAGGGGATTTTCCTGACCCGGGAATTGAATGCATGTGTCCTGCATTGGCAGGCAGATTCTTTACTGCTGAGCCACCAGGGAAGCAATATGTTTATAGTTCCAATTCTAATGAGTTTTATGCAGTTAAAAAAAAAACCATTATCCCCAGTTACAAGCCTTTCTCCTGCACCCAGATGCAGTGTGCCACATATCAGTAAAATATCAATCAAAAGACTAAAATTAAGTTGTATTTATCAAACCTATTTGACTTCACTCTGAAGAATAATTTCTCTTTATTTCATATTACTTTGCCATTAATGAGGATTTTACTATATTGGGTTGCTTAGTGTTGCGATTTGCATAATATGGTACAATATTGTTTATCCAATGTGAGGAGTATCATTGATTAATAAAAGAAATGAATCATATCAGCTGTGTATATTGAGAGAATGATCGGAAATCTTGCAAGTGACATCAGTAGATGGTAGTGTTGAAACTAATACCTAAGAAGGCACATTTGATACAATTTGATTAGATATATTTTGTACTTCCCATGATTTTCTCATAAAGTTAGGCACCTTCCTGTGCAGCTGACAAGACTGCTGCTACCCTAGGGAAAGTGTTTTCAAAATGTCACTAATGTCATAGACCTGCTCTTAATGCTCTAAGTGAGAAATCAGGATAAATAGAAATTGACATATGTATTCCCCAGGTACTTATTGCCTGACAGATACTTTTCAGGCTCATTGCTGATGCTGGAGAGAGAAAAACAGTGTCCTGTCCTCAAGGGATCTGTGTGGACCTGAAAACCAAAATGTCTTTTTTTTTTTTTTT
>SJYV01006527.1:260107-271498 GCA_006410875.1 Neotragus pygmaeus | reverse complement strand
TTTTTTTTTTTTTTGCTTTTTATTCCCTAAAGAGATAAATCCTTTAAGTTAGGCAGCACTTAATACACACATAAGAGTCAAACTTGCTTTTAACAGTGTTTTCTGCCACAGTGAGAATCTATAGAGAGAACTTCCCAAGGCTGAATTTCATTTGAAGGTAAGATATCAAAAGGCCTGTTCTGGAGTGTGAGGGCCAGAGTTTCACATTGCAGCTGCTTCAATAATATCACATTATTTTTGTCTTTCAAAATGTTTTCTTGAAAACACAACCATTAATCCCCTCAGTTTAAAAAAATGCATAGGATGGATCAAGCATTGCTTACTACCCCATCTTGTCCTCTCAAACATATCACCAAGAGGGACACATACTGATGTGCTTGAATGAAGCACCATCATGTGTGTTTCAATCACATGTACGATATTGAATGGGTTCTTTCTCTTATTTCCTAAGGTAAAAGCTAAGGGTGATTAATTGTAGTTCTTCTTTCTGGATTTGTGCATTTAGTATTATAAAAATTCCCTGTAAGAACTGAGTTAGCTGCATTCCACAAGTTTTGAGATGTTATATTTTTGTTTTCATTTACTTCAAAGAATTTTTCTGTAGTTTCTCTGAGACTTTTTTTAGACTCATGCATTATTTAAAATTGTGCATTATTTAATTGTGTTTACTTTCTGAATTTTGGGAGACTGTTAGATTTATTTCTATTGGTGATGTGTTCTGTGCTTGGGCTAAGTCACTTCAGTTGTGTGAGCCCATGGACTGCAGCCCGCCAGGCTCCTCTGTCCATGGGGATTCTTCAGGCAAGAACACTGGAGTGGATCGCCATGCCCTCCTCCAGGGGATTTTCCCAGCCAGGGACCGAACCTGTGTCTCTTATGTCTCCTGTATCGGCAGGCAGGTTCTTCATCACTAGTGCCTCCTGGGAAGCCCTTTCTATTGTTGCTACATATCTCTTTTTTTTTTTGATACATATCTTATTTCAAGTACCCAGTGTAAGAGCATATGTTATATGTTTTCTATTTAAAAATTCATATAGGATATGTGTCATGGGCCAGAAAATTATCTATTTGGATAATATTTTCTGTGAAATTGAAAAGAATGTTTCCTGTTTTATTAAATGGGGTGTTCTATTAGCTTCCCTGATGTCTAAGAGGGTAAAGAATCTGCCTTCAGTGCAGGAGACCTGGGATTGGATCCCAGTGTGGGTAAGATCCCCTGGAGCAGGACATGGTAGCCCACTCTGGTATTCTTGCCTAGAGAAAGAATCCCATGGTCAGAGGAGCCTGGTGGGCTACAGTCCATGGGGTTGCAAGAGAGTCAGACATGACTGAGTGACTGCAGTTTCTTTCCCTTTTCTAATATGTCAGTTAAGGTAGTTGAGAATGCTATTCAGGTCATTCGTAACCCTCATTAATTTACACCTTACATGTTGTATCACTTATCAGAGAAAAGTGCTAAAGTCTTCAAATAAATTAATAGAAGTGTCTCATTTCTCCTCTCTAATACAACTCCTTGCCTTATAAATTTTGAACCTCTGCTTTTGAGTGCGTACTCATGCAGGATTATGTTTCTTGGAGAACTGACTCATTTTTATTATGTAATGCCCCTCATTATTCCTAATAATTTTCATTGACCAGAAATCTACCTGGTCTGAAATTAGTAGTTATTCCAGTTTTCTTTACTTTAGCTTTGAATCATTTATTTTTCTACATCCATTAGCTTCTAACCTCCAAAATCCTTAGATACTTAATGTAGGTTCTTGTACACAGTATATATCAGGTTATTACTTTTGCTTCTGTTTAGATTTTTTTTTTACTGGATCATGGGATCCAGTTCCATCACTTCATGGCAAATAGATGGGAAAACAATGGAAACAGTGACAGACTTTATTCTCTTGGGCTCCANCTTTCATCAAGAGGCTTTTTAGTTCTTCTTCAATTTCTGCCATAAGGGTGGTGTCATCTGCATATCTGAGGTTATTGATATTTCTCCCGGCAATCTTGATTCCAGCTTGTGCTTCTTCCAGCCCAGCATTTCTCATGATGTACTCTGCATATAAGTTAAATAAGCACGGTGAAAATATACAGCCTTGGCGTACTCCTTTTCCTATTTGGAACCAGTCTGTTGTTCCATATCCAGTCTAACTGTTGCTTCCTGGTCAACATATAGGTTTCTCAAGAGGCAGTTCAAGAGATCTGATATTTCCATCTCTCTCAGAATTTTCCACAGTTTATTGTGATCCACATAGTCAAAGGTTTTGGCATATTCAATAAAGCAGAAATAGATGTTTTTCTGGAGCTCTCTTGCTTTTTCCATGATCCAGCGGATGTTGGCAATTTGATCTCTGGTTCCTCTGCCTTTTCTAAAACCAGCTTGAGCATCAGGGAGTTCACGGTTCACGTATTGCTGAAGCCTGGCTTGGAGAATTTTGAGCATTACTTTACTAGCGTGTGAGATGAGTGCAATTGTGTGGTAGTTTGAGTGTTCTTTGGCATTGCTTTTTTTGGGGGGATTGGAATGAAAACTGACCTTTTCCAGTCCTGTGGCCACTGCTGAGTTGTCCAAATTTGCTGGCATATTGAGTGCAGCACTTTCACAGCATCATCTTTCAGGATTTGAAATAGCTCAACTGGAATTCCATCACCTCCACTAGCTTTGTTCGTAGTGATGCTTTCTAAGGCCCACTTGACTTCACATTCCAGGATGTCTGGCTCTAGATGAGTGATCACACCATCATGATTATCTGGGTCATGAAGATCTTTTTTGTACAGTTCTTCTGTGTATTTTTGCCACCTCTTAATATCATCTTCTTCTGTTAGGTCCATACCATTTCTGTCCTTTATTGAGCTCATCTTTGCATGAAATGTTCCTTTGGTATCTCTAATTTTCTTGAAGAGATCTCTAGTTTTTCCCATTCTGTTCTTTTCCTCTATTTCTTTGCATTGATTGTTGAGGAAGGTTTTCTTATCTCTTCTTGCTATTCTTGACTTGTTACGTAAAGCAAATCTCTCAAGAATCAGATTATCCTATTCTGGATTTTAGGGTGTTAAAATCACAAATGGGCCTCTCTTGGTTGGGAAGAACTTTGAGGTGGCCTGGGAAGTAATAGGTATAGTTGATGGCAGGGAGGAAGGCTAAACAATATCAGCTGCTGATTTAGCCTGACTTGACCATTTCAGTTTTAGTCCCTCTACACACTAACATTTCATTTGCTGACTGGCCCCACTTCCTATAAGTAGTTCCAATCTTGTCCAGTTTTAGGCTATCTCCATCTTTTGCTGTTACTCCTTCTCAGTTGCTCTCCCTACACCAAATTCTGTCTTTTCATCATTTTATCTAGTTATGCTATTTGTAAATTTTCTGCTTCGTGTTCTTCTGCGATCACCCTAATTTTCACACACTCATAGCCTTTCACTCACCACCCTGCCATGCAAACTCTCACTCCTTCAGCCTTGTGTGCTTTCACGGTGACCACATTACTCTTCCCACAACACAGCTATCAGGATTCCTCTCGATTTAAAAAATGTTATGTGTCTATGGATTGCGGACTGGATAGTCAAGATTTTTCACCAGTAACACAGATTCTCCTAACAAGAACTTTATGTGCTTTCTTCTTTTATCTTTCTCCATTCCATTGCCCCAAATTAATCCCTTGTCTTCTAAATATAATCCAGTCTAAGTGTCAGCTATATATTTGATTATGTTTGATGTGAATTCTATCTAAATGCTTTGCCTCCTTTGAGAATAGAGCCAGAGACTTCCTTGTTCAGGAAATCATGGTCAAACTTCAACATAAGCTATCTCTTTCACTACTTTACCAATGTGGGTCTTTTCTGAGATAGAGCATAATGTGGCACAAAGACACATGGATGTATGATCTCTCAGCTCTGGCATTATACCACCTGTGGGAGTGTGGACTGATAACATTACCTCTCTGCCTCTGTCTTCTCATCCACAGAATGGGGATTAAAGTGTTTATCTTAGTCATATTAAGTGTCTCCGTATTTCTATTTTTATTCATTTGCTTCACCATTATAAGTTTAAAATGCCAGACATTGTCTGTTTTGTTAGTTGCTTTCTCACTCCTGCACTTAGACCAAAGTTTGGCACAGAGTAGGGAATTTATGCCACTCGTTGAAGGAATAAATGATTAAGCACCTAGTAAGGGCTTCACAAATAGTGACCATCATCATCATTTGTCATACAGCATCTTCTTAATGTGGCCTGGCATTTTCATTTACTTTTTCTGTGAAATCGGGATTATATTATTTCTCCTTTATAGGTCATTAACAGCTACTTCCCTGGTGGCTCAGTAGTTACAACCACTTCCCTGGTTTCTCAAATGGTAAAGAATCTACCTGCAATTCCAGAGACCTGGGTTTGTTTCCTGCATTGGGAAGATCCCCCCGGAGGAGGGCATGGCAATCCACTCCAGTATTTTTACCTGGAGAATCCCCATGGACAGAGGAGTCTTGTGGGCTATGGTCCATTGGGTTGCAAAGAGTCAGACATGACTGAGTGATTTAGCACAGTACAACAACTACTTGGCGATTGGGCTTATCCAAGAAACATACCGTAGCTTATACTATACAGGATTACGTAGATCGATTATTTGGGGAAACAAGAATTTGAGAATAGAATCAAAGCTTATTCAGTGGCATCTTTTCCCCCTTAGAGACAACACATACACATCATATAGCAAGTAATCTAACCAGAGATTATCATCTGCTCCTGGGCTCTTCATGTCATACATATTTACTTTTACAGCAGCCATTTTTAATTATTTTCTATTCCCCTTCAACACCCATAAAATAATGATATGTCATATTTTAATAGCACCTCGGAGAAAATAATTTCTGACTAACACATGAGAGCTTTTTAAAAAAGGTCAAATTTACTGGCATGTATGTGAGAAGGGGTGATGCTATTGGTAGGACTCTACAGTGACATTTCAGTGGTGCTATGTGAAATGAACTCCAAATACCTAACACCCTCCTAATCTATTCCCCTACACAGGATACTTTTTTAGCCACTCAACTGATCAATTAGTCTTGTGTTCAGTGGCTCAGTTGGGTGTGATTCTTTTCAACCCATGGACTGCACTGCACCCCACCAGGCTCCTCTGTCTATAGGATTTTCTAGGCAAGAATACAGGAGTGAGTTGCTATTTTTTTATGCCCTACAAAAATATATCTTTTGGAGGAGTAAGATTTCATTTCCCTCAGTCAATCATACCACAGCTTGAAAGAGACTATTCAGTTCAACCTCTCAGATGCAAGATTTGGTGAAGAAAAATCAGAGAGAGCACAGCCAGCCCTGGCTCGTGGAGCTTGATTGCTTTTGGATCAAGATCTACGAACCTCCAGAAATTTACAAAACTTTCCTATTCACCTAGTTAATACTGAGATTGTTTGTCAACAATGAACTATGAAGTAGGTGTTATTATTCCCAATGTGCAGACTGGAGTACTGAGGTTCAACGAGGTTAACCAACCTTTGAAAGTTCTGCTTCATAATCTAAAGACCTTTAGTTATGAAATACCTTAAACAATTAAACAATTAAAATCACTTTAACAATTGCACTTAAACAATTAAAAATCACTTTAACAATTGCACTTAAACAATTAAAATCACTTATTGGCTTTAAATAATTTCTTTTTGTACATGTTCTTATTGGTGCCTGTAAAATCACCTGTATTGGTATGGATTAAAGAGCAGTTTGCATATCCCTCTACCAGCTTCTTTCTCCAAGTGCAGAAATGCAGAGGGTGAAGAAAGGAAGGGAAAAAAAAAAAGTATTTGATCAGTAATCCTAGTGATATTGACCTACCTATGTGCTTATTTGACAATTTTGACTGAATACATTTTGAATAGTTCAGGGAGAAGAAAGTTACACTAGCAAGAATTTTATATATAAGTCTCTGGTGATATAATCTTGAAAACTGAATAATATCTCTATTGTTCCTTTTTCATAAAAAAGAAAAAATCATATTTTGTTCTTAAATCACAAAATGGTTGTTCTGAAACTTAAGCCCATATAACTTTATATGTGCCCTCTCTATAATTTTTTGTAACTGTTACATGAATAAAAATTCAGGATATTGTGATTGAAATTCCTGGAGGGGATTTGTGAAACTGAACAGCAAAATGTAGTTGACACTCGTTCTGTGTTACCCTAGGGCTACAGTTTTGATCACAGTCTGCGTGGATTCATTCCTGTCAGAACAATGAATTTTATCCTCCTGTCATGAGTAAATTTCGCCATCCTTTTGCCTTTTTAAAGTACAAATGAAGGAAGAATGAATTCACTTAAAATATAGAATTTCAATTGAAAGGTAAAGAAAATAATAGTATCAAACAGACATATAGACCAAAATCATTTCCCTTTCAATTCTGATTGCCTAATTAAATATATTGTAATGCTAATATTAATGTAAATACTTGCACACTTATACAATTACACTTATCTTTAACATTAAATTTATCACTATAAATAGAAAATAAGAATAAATGAGCTAGGTATTTATCAACTGCTCTGTAATCATAATAAAGGAGAGGCTATTTTGCTACTAAATCATATAAACAGCTTAGTCCATCATATATCATCTTCCCATTCTATATCATTTTTAAGCTTTGATTCCCCTTTGCTCAGGTATGAGACATGAGTGACAGTTGCTTTGAATCTTTTAAAGAAGTAGATACCCAAGAAGGTTAAATATGAATTAGTCATAAAGCCAATGGAACAGACAGGAAATGATTAAGCTGTATGATTATTTTCAAATTTATAGTGTTTTAACACTACTAGTGTTTAATTAAGGAGAAAAAGCAGTCAATTTTATTTTACGTGATCATATAAGACCTCAAAAATTAATGTTCTTCTTACTCTGTAATGCTGCAGTTCTAAAGCAATGTTGAGGACAACAAAGTCCTATTTGATAGTCTAGCCTTTCAGTGAAGAGCTGTTCTTCCTGCCTTTGATGTAGGAATAGTTTATTTAATCAATTATTCATCAAAGTTATGGCATTCTTCTTATATATTTAGGTAAAACTAAAAGATGACTTTCTGAAGTCTTATTGCTTAAATAAAAGTTTAAATAGACTATGAAAACACTTGACTTTGACATGGCAGATATGGCAAAGATTTAAGTTTCAGAGAGTCCCTGGTCTCACGGGGTGCTTAAATAAAAAGGAGTGTGTGTGTGTGCCTGTGTGTCTGTGTGTCTGTGTGTGTCTGTGTGTTCAGTGCAATTTTCTAGAAGTAGATGATAAGCAGGGCCAAAATATCCAGAGCACTTTTGATGACCTTCCCATCAAAAAAGGCAGGACAGACAATTTGATTTAGTATTTCCTTTGCACAGGTGTTAAACTTGACACGAAACAGCTGAAAGACACAGCCTTGTGGTACAAGCTGGGCAGCTGGACACTTCGTGTATGGAGAATCTTGAGCAGTTGGTAACATTTGGCAGCCTAACATAGAAAAAAAGTGACTGCTAGCAAAGTCTCAACTGCTGCTAATTAGCAGCGATGAGCTGTGGGTAAGACAGTGCGTTTTAATATGAGAAGATTTTTACAGTAACCACCACACTAAGGGGAGAGATAGAAAGAAATGCTCCCTAGCTGACCCTCATGGCAATCCAGGCTGCATATTGCAATAATCCTGTAAATTACTATGCTTTCTTATACAGTAACTTGGAGTTAATTAGTAATTTAACATTCCTCTACACTATTAAATGTCTTTCTTGCATTATATTATGTTGTTTCATGGGCTTACCTTAACACTAATGGGGTTTTGTTATATTTTCTCAAAACAGTAACAGTAAAATAAAACTGAGCTAGAAAATTAATTAGTTATCTTTTACCTTTGATTTACCTGTTATTAACAATTAAGTGGTGGTACACATTTTCCAAGTGGTTCTAGAGGTTAGGTGGAGATGAATATACTTCCAGAATATATTACAGAGGAAAAGTGAATAAAAATGAGTAGTGTGCAGGCTTCAAGAGATTACCCTGCAGATGCAGAATGCAATGCAAACACTTTTCATATTCCTACTCTTGTAGGGAGGGGTAATGACTAGTGGGTGGAGGAGGGTCAGGGAAGGATAGAAATAGAAGAGAGAAGCATGTTTAGCTACATTCACTAATTTTTAAGAGAATTCTTGCAAAGAAAAATTGCATACCATTCACGGTTTACACCCTAAAACATGAATATGCTATAGTGAAGTAACGGATTTTACCGTATAGTCATAGAGGAAAAAAATGTAGCTTTTTGTAGCTTTGCAGTTTGTAAACGCCAGAGAATTTTGTAGGATTTTGTGACAGGAAAATTGATACTCAGAATTTAAATATATAAATTAATGCATGCAATATTAACATTCAAATAGCCCTGAGGTGGAAATTGTGGTGAACAAAATTATTCTGATCACCTGAAAGGAAAAAAGAAACTAAAATTATTAATATGTTTAAAAAATTTTCTTAACCAGCCACCTCTTTATTTTCCTGCAAACTTAATTTTCCCTATTGAATGAAGTAGACAAATACAGCAGTATTATACCCATGTACTTTAAAAACTGTTCTTACTTAAAATTGAAATTCTGGGCTTTAAAGATAAAGGAGGTGTTTTTTTACTTGGCATCTCAGTGATCAATGTGAACTCTAAGGTGGAACAATTTAGTTAAAGCAAGGCTTCAGAAGAAGAAAAGCTACAGATGTGTATGTGAAAAGGAATGAATTCAGTACAAAACATTTCCAAAAGATTTCATCTCTTGGGGCTCCCTCTAAAAGAGTGTCTGCTACCATTTAAAACCCCATCCTTTGCAGCTGGATTTGAACATTCCATAAAAAATTCATCTGCGCTTTAAGAGATTTCTGCTTTTCTGTCCTCTCTATTGTTAGACAAATTGAAGTGTGCACTTGGAAGGAGAGTGGCAGTGAACTGCGAATTTATTTACTCATTCGATTCTAATATTGAGAGAATCTACTTGCTCCGTTCAAAGGGTAGAGCAACAATGCAAGTGACATCAGGTCACCCAGCACTTCATAGCTACCTGTGAGATAGAATTGTTCTCCTTGCAGATAGGAAGTGACTGAAACCTCTTTTTCTCATCAATGTCTATTATGATTGATGGCTCCATGGTCACATTGAATATGCCCTTTTTAAATAATTCACAATGTCATCACCATAGTACTAGTTTATAACTAGCCTGTTATTTTTACCTTTGTTCATTCACTATCAGAAGGTTAGATAAATTAAGTACTATGTGAATTTTGGTAGCATTATAGCCAACCAAAGTACAGTGTTTAGAGCCCAACAACAACAAAGCATCAGTTTTATTTTTCATGACACTCTGAATGTCTCCCTCTCAATAAATCCTAAAAGGAAATTCTAATAAAGCAAAAGCACTTGTGGCACACTTTAACCTGAAACCACTCTTTAGTATTAAGGCCTCATAAGACTTCCACTATAAAAAGCAGTCATGCTGTATTGAGACAGAAGAAATTTTACCTAAATTCTACATTTATTTCAAAATAAAATATTAAGTTCATTTAATACCTCCATATTAAAGAAATTTATAATTCACATCCAAATAACTAATGAAAAAATTGTACAAAAGCAGTAAAAGTGTATATTTTAAAATATAATGCCTGGTATTGGGAGAGTATTATATGATAAATAATATAATGTTTTTATTTATTTTCTAAACTGATTCAAAATCAGTTTTGTCAGATAGACTAGCACTAAATAGTCATTAACATGAATAATTACATCTTTTAAATACCAATTTTTAAAAAATGTTATACATTAATCATGGATAGGTCAATTATACAAATTCAAAATATCAATCAGGGCACTATACACTGCTTTAATAGTCAGAGCTTCATTAGATTTAAACATTGTGATCAATAGTAAATTAAAAAAATATTTTTGCAAGTTTTCTCACAAAGTACAAAAGAGTATGAAACATTTTTTTTGTTAAATTTAGGTGTTGTGTACATATTCAGCCTATAATAAATATATAAGTTTTATAGATAAACTGTGTGGTTTAATGGACTTATGTCTTTATAAACATTTACCTTTGTGTTTTTCTTTTCAAGATCCTAAATTTGAGTTATCACTTGTTGATTTTACTGTGGAATTATTTTTATAGGTATTAATATCAATGGAATGAAAAACTCAAACTTGTCGAACAGAATGTATGTGGTCAGTCTCAATATGCTGTCATAAGTAAAAGAAGTCAAACTGATAGCTAATAATTGCAACATGATCAAGGATGCTACTAATGAAAAGTTCAAAGCTTCTCTTAATCGGTTTACCCAATAAGTATGCATTGGCCAGTATGAAATGGAGAAACATGGCTCTTGTTTGTATGAAGCTTAGATTTTACTACAGAAGATAGTATTTTTTTAATAAATAAGGCAACCACAGATAGCAATAAGTACTTGAAGAAAATAAAGTAAGATGATGTGCTAGAGAGACTGGGGTAACCAGGTCTTAAGGACCTTATTTAGACTGAATCGTCAAGAGAATCCTCTTGTGCAATGATGAGATGCTGAGACAAATAATGAGCAGGAATGATTTGTAAAAATACAGGGCCAAATTATTCTAGATCAGTTAATCCCAGTTCCTGCTATGGANGGGGTAACCAGGTCTTAAGGACCTTATTTAGACTGAATCGTCAAGAGAATCCTCTTGTGCAATGATGAGATGCTGAGACAAATAATGAGCAGGAATGATTTGTAAAAATACAGGGCCAAATTATTCTAGATCAGTTAATCCCAGTTCCTGCTATGGAAAGAACAGGCATGATATTTCAAAATGACTAGAGTGATGAGGAGAAGGTTGATACAAAATGAGGTCAGGGAGACGGGCAAGGGCTGGGGCAAACATGTCATTTAGACCCCAAGATGTTTAAATGATATCCAGTTGTATGCTACTGAACTTCTGGAGTCCTCAGTTCCTGTAACTCCAGTAGAGGGATAGGTCCAATTTGAAAAGTCAGTAAGAAAGTGCCTAACACATTGCTTGACAACTTATAACGATAACTAATGGCTCAATTAATGTGACATCTCTTCTTCACTGTTACTTTTGAATGTAAAGTTTCAAAATTACTAAGCATAGAATTCCAGCTTATCAATACTGATTTTTATTCATTCTCAGTTTTTTAATTTAAATTTATTTATTTTAATTGGAGGCTAATTACTTTACAATATTGTATTGGTTTTTCCATATATCAACATGAATCCGCCACGGGTGTACACGTGTTCCCCATCCTACACTTCCCTCCCTCCTCCCTCCCCATACCATCCCTCTGGGTCATCCCAGTGCACCAGCCCCAAGCATCCTGTATCCTGCATCGAACCTAGACTGGCGATTCATTTCTTATATGATAGTATA